>CAEGAF010144902.1:0-15031 GCA_903067075.1 Micropoecilia bifurca
AATTTGTGTATTTTATTAATTGTTTTTCTTTTTGGTAAACAAGTCAGATTGTTCCCTCTGTTCTGCTATCTTACACAAATGTCCGTGTATCAGAGACAAGCTCCTTCTTTATAAAAAAAAGTATTTACTAAACAACTTTTTAACAACAAAAAAGTGATATGAAATTGGAGAATGAATGATATAAATGAAACATCTCAGCTCTTCTCAGCGATGGGAATCCAGGTGTATGTGTTTCAATGTATCGGTGAAGCAAAGTTACAACTCAGTCTCTGTCCTTGGCAAGTGAAGGCAACGCTGATTATCATTCAGCAGTGGCGAACTCCCAAATCCCTTTAGAGCCCCTGCAAGTGGATTCACTGTCGATGTCCGGTGGTGACAACAAGACTAATTACTCCATAATGGGAATCATCCCTCTCTTTCAGGCCAAGACATCAGTCGGGGATCGCAGGGAACAGGCCAGATGATTACAATGTGGCCTCCAAAGCTTTGGCCATACATACAGATTAACTGTGGTCCAATCCGTCAGAAGCAGGGAGCTGGTTGTTACCACAGCGAGCTTTTCTTCAGCTCGATCAAAATTACCCGCTTTTAGACAATTCTGTTTGGTCTCATTTAGTTTACTCTGTGATGTTGCTGTGTGCATGTGGTGCTACATATTCAATAGCACTTAAATCATCAGCAGCATGAAAGCGAGGAGGGAAATTCCAAATAAGTATTTGCTCTTATTGACTCATTTACATGGACACAAGGTTTTTGTGCAATCAAATTTTCCTGTTTAAATGTAAAATGGCATATTTGGCACAAAGTGCAACTAGAGAGAATGTAGATGTACATTGTCCCTGTAATTTCAGATTGAATTGGGTAAATATATCTTACAGGCATCTAAATGTTGTGGACTAGTTCATATGATCCAGATGTTACAAATAATTGAAATGTTAGGTGAATTTACCCAGGAAAACTGGAACAAATTTCAACAAATTACATCAATTTTGCATACAATAAACAATATTTGATTTCTTTTTTATATGTTTAAAGCATTACATCAGATTGTATTCACTGCTTCTTTGCAGAAAACCTTCCTCCAATACCAATTCTTTGTCACATAGATATTCTCTCCAGAATTGTTGTTGTCACATCTTTAAGATATTTATGTATTTCTTTGTCAGAAGTCAGCTGACATGAGGTTTAAACTGACATTTGAGAGTAGATGGAGGGTCTCCGTCTACGACAGTGAGTGTGAGAGACAAATGTACCGAGCACTGAAGCAGAGAACAAACTCATCCTGTGATTGATACAGGTGCCACTGCAAGAGGTCACAGCAATGTCTCAAAAAAACAGGGCCATCGATTGTGCTGCCCTTTAAGCAAACAGAGGGACATCTCTGCACAGAGCCTCTGCTCTGCTGTTAGTGCTTCAGACTTCTGCCAGCCCAGATAAAATAACTCCCCACATCAACGTGCAACGCCTTGCAAAAGCAAGATCACATTACAGCCACTACATAGATGTGTATTAGCAGGATTTGCGTGTGATGTTACAGCACCAAGTAGGGCATATTTTGAAGTAGAAGAAAGATTTTATGGAAGTATTTTAGGAACATTTGTATTAAATCTATACAGCTGAGATTTCCTTGCACATTATAAAGTGAAGTTTTTGCCCATTCTTCTTTGTAAAGTAGCTTGTTGAGGTTATACAGAGACCATCAGTAAACTTCAGTTTTCAAGTCTTGACAAAGAGGGTTGATAATATTTAAGTTAGAACTTTGACTAGGCCATTCTAACACTTAAATATGCAGTGATTTAAGCCGTTCTATTGTATGTCTCTACTACTAAAGTTTTTATCCCGTATTGCCACATATTTATCTCAGTCCAACTCATGTACACAGTCTGATGCTGCCACCTCCACATGTAAAAGTGGGGATTTTAACCTAATATAAACAGAGTTCCTGTTCTACATCTTAACTGTGTCCCCTAAAAGGTTCTGCAGAAAATTGAAAAACGACTTGTTATTCCTCACTTTCAGGAACCGTTTTGTTTTTGATGCTCTACTAAAAAAAGCAAGTGCAAAACAAACATTTTTTCCACATCACATTTATGCTTCATTGAGAAAATTTGGAAATCAATATGTCATATACTTTACATTTCACAAATTGGCCTGCTTTGTGTTTGTCTGCAACATTAAATCTGAAAAAAATACATTGAACTTTTGGCTGCAAAGTTACTAAAGCTAAGAAGGTTCAGGGGTGTGATTACTTTTGTGAGGCAATGTATATCCCTGTTCTGACCACATGTATTGAAACAGCTACACCTATTTCCATGAAGTGAATATAATATTTCTTCATTGTTTCTTCACCCAGATCTGAAAACTAATTTTGTCATATTATAGGAGAAAAGTGTTGCAGTGTTTTTAGCTTTAGGCTTTTCGATCTCAGTTTGTGTTCTTTTTTTTTCAAAAAGGTTTCTGCTTAGACTTGCTGAGAAGCTCTCATCTATTCCCCATGCTAAAGTGAATGTTTAGAGGATCCTACTAATGAGAGAGGATTGCAAGAAAGTCAACACGTAAAAGTGGGTGGCCTCCTTTCCCTCCATAACCCACAGCAACAATGACAGAAACCACAGTCAACACATGAAAACGAAAAACAAGTCTTCATCTCCCCCTGGTCTCAAAGGGGACTAATAAACTGAAAAGGGCCCATAATTTATCACATGTGTGCCACTAGTGCAGGATGGACACACGTTGGTTAAGTGATTATCTGTATAAACACAGAGAAAACCGAATGTGCATGGAGCAGCTGGTGGTCTGTGGGAAAGGTCAGGTCTTAGGAATGAGTGCGAGGTCTTAGCCACTTCAAACGCCGGAGTTTGTGATATGCACATGTTTCAGTTTTACAGCCACATCTCCCTGCGGTTCAACCAGCATATGTTGGTGCTAGATAGCCTCAGATTGAGTCAGAATGCCACAGTCATCTCTACTGATGACCTTCCAAAACTTTCTCATTTAGGAAATATGCCTTGGCTCTGACAGTGTTGTTCGTAAATGAAAGAGTGACAATTTGACCTCTCCTGCTAAGCTCTTCCTTTTGATAACTTGGTTTTACTAAATTACAAATAAAATAATCTTATAGACCATTACAGACAAATGTGTTGTTTACTTTAGTACGTTTTGACAAAGCACAAAGTTCTATTAGTGAAAATAGGCTAAACCCAGCAGAGACTGTATATCACCACAAACTAGGAGAAATGGCCACACTGAGTTGCCAATCACACTATGAAGTGGAGTTTATTGTTGTTTGCCAGTATTTTACTGGGCTTCTATGTGATGGACAAACTCAAGTGCATTGTTGCAAGGTACAAAAGAAATTGAAGCTTGGTTAAATAAGTGCACCATGCATTTTCATTTTTTCTCCCTAATATGATTCTTTGTCAAACCACAATACCCTCTGATTCTCTACCAGATCTGAAAACTGAACATTTACCCATTCTTCTTTGTAGAATATCTTGTATTAATTCAGACTGGACAGCAAGGATTATCTTAACAGCAATGATTTTAGTCTTGACCTGAACAATTAGTTTTGGGTTTTGACTTTCACTGCATTATCCTAACACATAAATGCTTTGATATAAACTGATTCTTTCATCCAATCTACCAACTATTATTGTCTGTCCTGGAGTAACATTTCCTCACAGAATGATGCTGCCACCACCATGTTTCACAGTATGTAAGTTGTGTCAGGGTTTGATTTCCATCTCAAATACAAACCCTTACATTTAGCCTCACCCTTTTCTGTGTTTCCTATATGGCTTGCAGCAAACTGTTAATCTTTCTTTTAGCTCAACAAGTGCTTGCACTTTATTGCTTTTCCATAATAGCTCTGTTGGTCACGTCATTAGTAGTTGTGTCACCAGTTTTTGCCCAACTGGGCTACAGATCTTAGCTTAGGTGGACAACCAGGCTCTCATAGGTTTATAGTTCTGTAGAGCCATTCTTAAAATATTTTTTTGATGACAGCTGCATTTAAATTTAGATTAAATTACACACCGTTAGACTCTTCTTACTAATTAGGTGACAATGAAGCCAATTAGTTTCACAAAACTCCATGTTGGGGTATCAAAGTAAAGAGTGTTGAATGAAAAAGAAACGCCACTTTTTTCAGTTTTTTGTTTCTAAAGAATATTTAAAAAAAAAACAACAAATCCTCGTCTCTCCAGTTATGCAAGACTTTAACCTTCTCTGCCTTATAAAATAAAATAATGATAATAAAACATTATTTTTATATTATTAAGAGATAAAATTTAAAATTAATCTCCAGGCTTGTGAATATATGTGCAGCCAGCAGAACGTTGGAGAGGATTTGCTTTTGCATTTGAATATTTTACTCCCTTCTCAATTTGTTTTATCAAGTTGAGCAGTTTAAGAAGTTATCTGGGACATGTTAGGATTGGAGTTCAGGTGTGAAAATGACTTCTGACTGTTAGCTGAAGACCTCAGCAGGGTGCCACACAAAATATGGAGGAACTGTCACAGCTGTGATATCTGCACATAGGGGCTCATTTTATGGCTTTGCATAATACATGTTCTTAAAATGCTCTTTGTTTTCAGTGCAGGTTGTGTTTTAAACATTTTTTTACAACAGATGAGGCTGCAAAAACAGTTTTCAGCATATAATTAAAATTAAATCTCCAAAATAAAACGAACAATTGATCGTTTTGCTTGTGTATTTGTTGACATTACATCCCAAATACATAGTTATGTTGTACTCTGTCTATATTTGTCATGTTGTAGTTTTAACTGGACAGTACATTGAATCTACAAACGTTTCACATGTTACACATGGGTGTTTTTGAAGGGAGATCATTTGTTGATATTTAATGAAACAGATTGCAGTATTTCATTTTTATCTCCCAGCTGGTTGTGGTATTTTCACTCCAGACAGAGAAACATTAATTCCTTGTGATTTATTTTACAGGACTGGACCTGCACACTTTACCATATGAATCCAATAAGACCTTTGCAGAGATGAATCTCTGCTGCTTACTTCTGCTGGAATGGAAACAGAGTCTATGATTAACCACGCTCTCCACACACAGCTCAACTCTGTTTACAGACGTAAAGGTTAACCGAAGGCATGTCCACAATCTTAAAAAAATATTACTTTGTCCTACAAATCAAACTATAGCTGTACCAATAGGACCTTCTCATTGTTATGTCTGCGTCACTCTCATTTACTTATCAACACTCGTCCAAGGTGCTTTGACATCAGTGGGTGTTGGTGTGCCGGCAGTATGAAGTACGAGGCACGATGCAACACAATGGTACTGATGTACAGTACACTGTGTTCTGCTCTTTATTTAATGTAGCTATCTTTGCGGTTAACCCATACCTCCCCAGTAAATGCTTTTCTTTTTTTATTTTGTTTTGAATATCTGCTCTTTCAAATCTGCCCTGTTTCATTTACTTATCTTGGTTTGAGGCCTGTGTGCAATGTTGAAAAAACAGAATTGCAATCAATTTGTAAACTGGTAGAGATGCAGAATGTTTATGCCAGGCCATAGGAATGACAGCTAGGAGGAAATAAAGGATAAACCAGCATCCAAAAGAATCATTTCAGTCAGGTGTCTGAGATTTTTCTATTCTGTTCTACCTGAGGTGGTAAAGAAAATAGTGGCTAATGGGGGATTTTAGACAGAAAACAACCATTGTTTCCATTTTCTGTGCTCCAGTGGACCTCGGTGGCCACCTTGGTGTGGAGCTGTTTGGTGGATCATGAGCTTCACTGCAGGCAAATTTGAAATTTGTTGAACTCTGACCGTTGTGGGCTGTGATGCATATTTTGCTCTGGCCAATAAACACAGGATATCTGTCCAGAAAGTGTTTGGGGAAAAAAAAGTTTGCTGACGAGACCCACACTATGCTCTATCATATATTCCCTCATTTATTTTCTCCGTCCCTTGTTGCTTCTCACCAGCTGAGGCTGTTCTATTGTCGGTTTGAGCACGAGACAAATGCCTCATCGTGGCTGACGACAGTGCAGCCTTACACATAAAAAAAGAAAAAAATTGGTGTGATGCATAGATGTATAAATGTGTGCTACTGATTCTTCTTTCGGTCAGAAACCTGTTAAAACTGTGACCAGACGTGTTGCTTATGTTAGCAGCAACACATTGAGTGTGTTGTCTCACCTACAGAGACATGACCCCGGTGTGTCAAATGGCAGCACAGAGAGATCCAGGCAGGAAAACTTGACTCGTTCATTCGGCTTTGATAAGAAATAGCTGTTATTCTTTAACAGTGCTACTGTGCTAACTGTGCAACTGTGCAACTAGATTTGAGACTTTAATTTCAGCAAGAGAAACTGCGTTATCCATCAAAAATCAAACGAGAAAATCTAAATTTGTGTTTATTTTAAATAAATTAGGATACTGGTTGTTTATTGTCTTAATGTTGAAAATCATTGCCTGTAATTTGTTTTGTTTGTGTTAATATAAAGATGAAAGCTTTATTTAAAAGTTGTATATTTTTTTGTTAAAGAATCTTATAATAAATATATTTTTGAAGAAAAGTACCCTATAATTTGCAGTCATTTTGTCTTGTTGCATTCAGGGAATATAGCTAAATATTAACATGTAGCTTTACATTTTTTATTTGAAAAAGAAAACCCAACTAATTTTCTGTTATACTGTTCTATAGACCTTTTATTGAAACCCCAGAAAAGTAACCCTAACTTACCTATTTACATCTTATAATAGTACAGGACATGCATTCCTCTTTCTGCTTCTGCTTACCACTGGTCAGCTGGCTGAAAGAAGTCTAGGACACTTTTTCTCTCACATACAAAAAAATAAATTCCACTGTTTAAATAGTTGACACTATATTCTATGTCTATATATCTAAAAAGTCAAAATAACCATAAATGTCACATTCTGAACATAATAATGCACTTGTCATGCTAGTTTTGCAGAAAGTAATAACTAGTGTTATTCGTTTGCAAATGAACCTACTTCAATATACTTTCTTTTCAGAAATACTGTGGCACACAATACATGTTCTATTTTTGTTATCTTTATAACAATCTCACACTTCTCAAGAATGATGTCGTGTAAAGCAACATTATCAACAAAAAAAATCGTATCACAGATCAAACCTTGGATTTTGTCAACACTTTACCCATGAAAACTGCATCTCAGTTAAATCCATCTGCTGATGATCAGATTGGATGCGTTACTTAACGTGTGTACTGGACTATACGCTGTGTGGAAAGGTCATCAGTGAGAGACCCATAAATTGTTCTGACACTTGGGCACATGTTTCCAATCAGTTTGCGCTCAAATAATGTTACGGTTGAAGAATTCAGCACGGCAGTCATTAGCTGTTATCAAAGGCCACTTTTTCTGTGGTGAGTCTCTGGGAGCTTATATGTGTTTAAGGCCACTGGGAACTGGAAACATGGGAAATAATTATGTCCTTTCACAGTCAGTGGGTCCAGCAGGTGGAATGCTTTCTGCCCTTCTGATCAAGCTCGCTTGTATTTTCAACTAACTGATTAAACACTGTATAGCTAAACTGTTTTTTGAAACATGGTGCAACTGGTTTTCACAGTCGCTTCTCACACCATTATCACTCTAGAGCTCCTCCAGCTGTGACTCAAGTTTCACAAAAAGTTGAGCTGTGAGCTAAAAGCCTAAAAAGTTACCTAATTTCTTCCCTTTCATACATAAGAAGGAATAACTCAAAATTTTACTCCTGGGAAGATTGTTTGGATTTCCATCCTCCACTTGGGGATGAGCTTGGCTGGAGTGTCGACATTCATTGGCACAGCAAACTCATTCTATTCAATCCACTCCAGCTAGTAATTTGCTCATACATCTTTTGGAACAGCTCACACAGCAAGAAAAAAGCCTTAAATCCTGGACCTAAAAGAGGTTTTCAACACTTAAACAGGCAGTTTATTTTTTGTCATTTTTGTTGTTTGTTTTTGTCCCTGAAGGGAATTATTATGCAGTTTGGGAAGTGAGGCTGTTTCTATAGGAATCTATACTTCCTGTGTGTTGTGGTCTCTGAGGTTAATTATGACAGTAGAGACAGTAATTTGCTCTTTGTATTGGTACTTATCTCCCCTCACAGCTGGTGTGTTTTGCCGAGTGGACGACCATTAATCAAACCTTTCTCCTGCAGGAAGTTGGACTATCCATCACCTCTCTCCTCCTCTCCCTGCACTCCCCCTGCTGTCCCAGCAGGCACTAAACCTTTTCATTTTACATGCCCAAGCGCAACCTTGAATATCGTTACCGCATTTTGCCACGGTGATAGACTGAATGAATCATCTGTGCACTTTGGAGCATTTTTTGCAGAAAGAGTGCGTAGTTTCTTAATGTGCACTGTGTTTGTCTGACATTCTCAAAGAATGGCTGAGAGAGAGCAATCAATTTAAGTCTGCTCGGCTGATCCTGAAATGCTTATTTACACACAACGCTATTAATCAGTGAAACTGCTAAAATCTGCTTTACTTTACTTTCCCGTCTTCACAAAGCTGGAGAGGCAAAACATGACAGAGCTATGTGTGCCCGCTGATTGGACTGCAGCACCCAGCATTATTTTTCAATCTGAGTTTGGGATTTAAAAAACAGTTTGTGCTACATTTGCAGCCTGGCATGTTACACTGGATATGTTCCATGCTTCATTCATGCTGTTCGGAAAGAGGTTTGGGCTTCCTGCGCTCAAAGATGCCTGCACGTCTACCTTACTGTGTGCTGCAACCCATAAAGAAAATGGAAAATAACTTCAGGAGAAATTGAAAAGCACAAGGCGAAAATTAGGCTCTTAGAAAGAAATCTGCCGCACATGCATTAAACATTTTGTGCTCAAAAGAAAATAGACAATGTGTCAGTGTCAGAGCTAATGTATACGGGGGGATATTTATGTCCTGCATACTAATTTATCCTTGTGTTTGGGACTTTTTAGCTCAGGACATTTATATTCCTGAGTGACTGTCTTCACGGAAATTGAGAGATATGTTTAAAAAGAAACAAAAAAGAACAGTATTTTAAAAAGCAAACCTTTGAAGGGTACAATCCTGTCAGTGTAGCACAATGTTCACCCAAGACAGAAGCAGTGGTGACAAAATCTTTAGTTTAACTTTGACTTTATAATATAGACAGAGTTAGAAGATTTGGCACTCCAGCATCTTACAAAAAAATAAAAAGCTCTTTTACAAGGTTTGTCAAGCTTTGAAAGTCTTATTTTGAATCAGTGCAATGGCAAATAGCCATATGTGATATAAACGGTATATTGTAACACTAATATTGTAACATCTAGATAAATTTTATGATCATTTGTTCAGTATTTCTACTTTGACGTTTAAAGGCTTTGGTCAGCATGTTTCTCCCAGTAATAGTGTCATTGCAAAAAGCTATTTTCAACATAATTCCCATTGAGTTGTTTTGTTGTTAATAAGAAAACAGTCCATGTGCTTTACACAACAGCTGATTTTTGTTAAAAATACATTGCTTAAATGATTAATTACTTTGGAAAACAACAGAAAGACCAAATCATATTTATTTGCTCCATTACTTTAATACTTATGAGTTTCATTGCCTTTAAAGTTATTTTATTTGCTCTCTAAATACGAAAGGTACACCGAAAAAATATAATTTCCTAAAAGGTTTATGTGTTGACGAATGTTACTGACTGGTATCTGTACAAAGGAAATTGAGCCACTGCGAGGTGAGGGTTATACTTTGATGTAAGTTTAATGCAATCAGGATTTGATTGGATAGTTTGAGCAACACGAAGCATCACACCACACATAACGATTTTTAAACTGTTTGTAGTCATGACACTATCCAAAAACTTTACATAGCAGGTCACATGAAAAATTGTTTCTAAAATTAATAATAATTTGTAAATAGACCCTGAATAAAGATAATGTCATTTAAAACTGTAGATTTATTTGCAAAAATAGTTTTGGAAGAAATTAGGATCTATTGTGGATCAGTTTTAAACTTTAAGACCCTAAGAACATGTAACTAAATCAAGGCTGTATTTTGTTACACTTAGTGACTAAAAAGCAAATATCTAATCAACTTCTTAATGCTTTACACTGGCATTAAGATGGCAGTTGAAATATTGATGGATCTGCCAGTTGTCAAACGTTTTCAAACTGGTTTTAATGTCACACACAGGCACTCGGTGGTTCAGTCGATACTTCTATCTGATCACAGATTAATGTTATTTCAGTCTCATTTCTGCGGCTGATGGATCATGTGAGAACAGTTTCGCTGATGTTTGGTAATCCTTCTTGGGAAAACGTTTTGATGATGGTATGTGCAAATCCAATGTTTTCTCAAATACTGGCAAAAGACTATTTGGACATTATGTAAATTTTTTTTTTTCTTTGAGAAACAGTTTACTTTTGTATAAATTTAAATGTTTGTCATTATTTTATCTAACAGATAATTATTCTCTTCATTAATGCAGGACAAATAGCATATGTCATGACAGACAGAAGGTTACTGTTTCTTCCAGTACAGTGCTTCAAAATTCAATCTGTTTTCTTCCTTTTTGCTCTGCAACTTTACAGCAGATCTGTAAAACAGTGGGTGATCTGCCAGCCTGAACCTCTAAAGACCCTTCCAAAGTCTTTTGTCTTGCATTCAACTCTCTCTCTCTCTCTCTCACACACACACACACGCACACATACGAGGATGAGGCACAAAGACTCTTCATGAGGTTTATGAGCTGTAACCCTGCTGCATCATAAATAATCCAATCTCTTCCAAACAATGCAAAGAAGGGCCTCCTAGGTGTAATTGTTCCTCGATTCGGGGTGGATGTAGAAAAGAAAACCTCGTTACAAAACAACTAGAAAAACTGAAAAAAATAAATAAATAAATGTTGGACACAATACCAACAGTTTTAGTAAAAGACATACAAAACTGAAAAAAACAACCCGAAAGCGACTTTGATGTTGAGCTGCCAGATTCTCTTCTCGCCTCGACCCAAGATGCACTTATTCAATTTTCTTTGAAGGAGAAGAAACATAAGGGCTCAAGCTGAGAAAAACAATGATTCAAGGTTGTGGTGAAAAATGAGCGTGTCTGTGCTGATAGCGGAAGGTCGTGTGCATCGGCCCCCAGTGTGCGTCTGCCATCTAGCAAGCAGCGAGGGTCCACTGCTGGCAGGCCACGACGCGACAACACTTCTGCCACGGGCCACTATCATCGTTTTGTGGATTCAGCTCGAAGCGCATGTTGGATGAGCCACAAGCAACTGAACTCAACTCATTCAGGAGATGTTGAACTTCTTACCATATTAAGCAGACTGAAAGCAGAACTGTGTTTGCCCTGGAGGGAGGAAGTGTTGGCAGAGATGCCAATTCTGTCAAAAGATGTAATAAAAAGCCTTTCTGATTGTCACTGATGTAGTATGATGTTGAACTGCAGTGAGCATCACTGTTTCCACAAAGAAATTTGACTGTGGCTTACTTTCCTGGATTAAATCAACTTTCTAATTACTTCAGTTTTAAGTGAAAAATATGCTACAATCAGTCAATAAAACAAACCTTTTAACAAATTCTACAGTTATTTTAATAAACCCTTTCTTTCTTGCTTTCCTTGTTTTGCAGTGTCAAGCACTTTTTGGTTTCAAGTCGAACATTAATGAGGTTTAGATTATTTTCCTCGAATTGCCCATTTAACAACTTCTCGTTTCAAAGTGTTTCTTGTTTACATTATATTTCCAAGTACATTAGGTTGTGTGCCACTTAGTCAACAAAATAATATTTCAAATCATATTTCAGTCTCGATAAATATAAAGTTCAAAGAATGCATTTATTTTTATCAAGGCATAAAGTATTTTCTCATTTTACCTTGACCTTCACAGTCATTTCCTACTTTTCCTGCGGTATTTCTTCTTTTTATGCACCACTTTTCTCCTGGGTGAAGTTCTCTGTGTAAAAGTGGTTTAGTCCTTTCAGCTTTTCTTCCACAAACAGGTCAGATGGAGATCAATAACGTGTGCAGATAGACTCTTATCTCAGGCTAACGGAGGCCTTATCAGCCCCACGTAAATGGTGTTTCATGAAAATTCCTTGAAACATAATCCTCCTTGAGATGGGAGACAAAAGACAGACGAGGAACCTATCAAAAATATCTAAAGTAAGTTTTACTTTTCTACTCACACATCACAAGTGTGGCAGGAAAACAAGCATGAATGAGTAATGCAGTGAGCTCTCACTCGCTGCATAAAGTGTACCTGAAAGAGGTGGAGTAGAAAATCTACAGGAATCTGTATTTCTTTCAAACCAGCTGGAGAACAAGTAAAATTTAAGTCGTCTTTGACGCATGGCGGCCTATATTTTGGAAAGGTTTTCCTTTCTGAATAAAACGCCTCTGTAGGAGGAGTCATCATCTTCTCACATCTCGTTGACTTTGTTGAATCTCTGCTGCTTGGTAAAGCAAAGAAACGCTGTAGCATGTGGCCAAAATCAATCGCTAGGCTGCCTTGGAAAACCAATAAAACTACCTGACTCCAGGTTTTAGCAGTTACATTAGTTTCATGAGCAACCTTACGAAATAATGCAACTGTTTCTCCAAATTAAACCAGAACCAGCACTTCAAACAAATGAGTTTATGCACACAACTTCAACCGTGGACAAGTATTGTGGTTTAAATGTTATTGTACTCTAAGTGTGTTTTTGCTTTTGGGAGTGGATTATTTATGAGTACACAGTATTTTAGCCGAAGACAGTCAGAAGGAAGCCCATTTGGGCTCAAAACATTTTCAGGGGTGAAACAATATTTTTGAGATTTAGAACCAGAAACATAAAAGAAAGAAAGAAAGTTATCGTGTTACAATTGCCAACTATTGTCCAGCTATTATTTTGCACTTGTTTTAACCTTAGAATTTCACTGTTGTCAGCAGTATTGAGTGAATCGTGTCCAAACTGATTCCTGATTTATACAGTGATAGAAAAAATTTATAAATCCACTTTTGTTTGCATGTTCAGATCTTCAGAAGAATTACTTCCTGCTTTACCAAACTGCCATTGCTTGGACTGCAATAGGACTCTGACTTATCATTAGTACGTCCTCCACACGGCCTCAATTCAGCAAGTCCAAGAGCAGCTGCTTGCAGGGATTCATTACAGGAAAACAGTCAGATATAATTACTGTTTTTAGGCTCAACTGAGCTATTTCAATGTTGCAGAAAGATTCCTATTTAAGATCAGAGGTTCCCTGGTCCGTTTTCATCTCACTGAGGCGTCATTCCTTTGCCACTTGGTCTGCAACCACAGACAAAAGTAATTTATTTTTTCGAATCCATTTGGACCAGTAAACCCAGGGTATGAACACACAAGCCAAATGTGTAAACAGTAGTAGTTTCACAATTCAGGGACTGAATCTATGTGATGACGTTTTATCTGTAGCCAGTTTTTTCAGGTCATGAACCCCATCATGGCAACAGATAGCAGTTTAATCCATGTGCCATAATTCCATCCCTAAGCGCATTAAAGGCCAAAACAAAGGAATCTTGACAGCGGAACAACTTTTAGAAAATAAGCAGGTTAATGTCCAATGAACTTCTCCTGACCCTCTTTATAGCATTTTTTCACTCCTGACATCAGTTCATGACAAGAACCATTGGGCAAATATAGTGACAGTAGTAAAAGTATCACTGTTAGCAGAAGGTCGACTAATAAAGGCCAGAAAACAAAACAGATATTTTGTCAGAGGGTTTGCTATGAAATCTTCATCTTGTACTGTGAAAAAGCACAAAATTATATTTACCCATCTTACATCAAATTAACAAGAGTTAGATACATTTAAGTACTTTTTTGTATCTTTACTGTTGATTAGGGTTCATTTTCAGCTTAATGTTAATTTGACATGGTTGCAAATATATCTTTTTAAAAAAATGCTTTGAAAAATAAAGAATTTTCACGTCTTTTAATCAGGTTTGTGTTAATCAACAGAGTCCAGACTGTGAAAATGGTCCACAGAACAAATATTATCTCTTGAAAGTTAGAGCAATTCCTGCAGAACGAATTAATATCAAAAAGAAATAATTGCTTTTTAAATGTAATTGACAGTTCTTTTTATCTACTAGAATGGTAATTATTTACTTTATGCAAAGAGACACAGTGTTATGATTAAGTATATTATTAAATAAGGAAACTTTATTCACTGTTCATCATGAAAACAAATCCATTTTGTTAACAAAAATTTAAACATATCCTCCACGTAAACAAGCAGATGTCATAGAAAACGTCACAACAAAGTCAGACTTTCAACATCTTTACTTTTGCCAATTTTGAAAGACAAATATATGCTAAAAACAACAATTTTCCATGTGTTTTCCTCGACTAGGAGCTATTCCTGGTTGACATAGACTGAAGGATTTTACAGTTAGCATACCTTAACTATTTACAACTTTATTTTTAGTTCAATTATGCAAATTCTAATCAACTTATCAACTTAAGATGAAATTATTTAACCAATTAGACTAAAAACTGCAAAACAAAATGTTATTTATTACTTTTTATCCGTTATGAAGAGTTATTTTTTGTGCCATAGCCTAACTTCATATACTTCAGCCTGCCAGAAAATAGATACTTGGCTTTAATTTCACGTATTTGCATGTAAAAGTTAAGTAATATGTAATTTCCCATTTTAAAAAAATTTACTTAAAACAATCAACCATGAAAAAAATAAAAAAACAAAAGGAGCATTTCTGTCATCTACTGACGTGGAAGGTGGACAAAATTCTGCAGGAGGGTAAGAGGGTGGCCTGGCAGGTTGGCCAATCAGGTGCTCCCCATATTACAGAAAGGTGTTTACTAAATTTAATAATGCAAATGAATGGATAGCAAAATCCTGAGGTCATGTATCTCTCTGTCTTGTTAGTATTTTTCGCCATGTAAGAAAATAAATTGTACTTATCTAATTTTCCATATTCGCTATAATTGTGTTCTGATTGTGTACTAACTTCCTTAGTGTGACATTTATTAGGAATTAGGGGTATTGGACATCTATATATA
>CAEGAF010144913.1:0-36502 GCA_903067075.1 Micropoecilia bifurca
TCCTAGAAAAAAAATCGATATTCATCTGCAAGTATCGTAACATCCAACTGTCACCTTGTTCACTCACTGCTTGCTTCGCACCAGGTCATCAGGCTTAGAGTGATTCCTTCAGATGTTCAGGTTTAAAAGTTATCAAACTATTCAGAGCAGGAACTTGGTTCACTTTATTTACTTTACTAATGCATGTCAGCTACAGTTTGTATTGTTTCAACTAAAAGAAACATGTTTTCTCACCACTTCTTCGATTCATTTTGTCCAGCTGTCCACTTTAAGTCTGTGTCCAACCAGAGCCAGGTATTGTATAGTTGGTGCTTTTAATCAGTTTTCAGTTAAATTAATTCAATCCAACTTTATAATAGTCACTAAATGTCATCAAAATCACTCGGTCCCTCTAAAATCTTTCAGAAAATCGTAAAAGTGTATTGAATTGTATAGCTTGCTGAATATCACAATATATATCGTATTGTGGGCAGAATATCATGTATCGTGTCATGAGATTATTGTATCACTACAGCCCTAATATACATCACGTAGGTGGTATAAAAGCATTTGTAAATACCCTCAAATTAAGTTCCTTATTTGTTTTTAACCACCTTTTTTTTTTAGAGCTTTACCTTGTTTTATCTGCATAATCTATGATTAAATTCTGGTTTGATGTTCGATGCTTTTATCTTGAAAGCACAATTTATTTAGTTTATTACCATATTTTTATGTATTTATTTTACATTTGGTTATATTACAATCGTAAGCAACAAGGTTTAACAGGGTATTATTTTAACAATATTAAGGTTTGTCAAAGTTAGTTAAATTTGTTGTCCTCATTCATTCTGTTGAGTCAAAACGTTATTTTCTCCTGACATTTTGTCCCCATTGGCTCCATTAGCTGCTCTCTTGACAGTTGGTGGTTACCGTAGCAACCGGTAACAGACAGCTAGTCCACCTTCTCCGTCGCTGTCTGTAACCGAGGCCTGTTTTAGGATCAGCTCTGTGTTTTAACGCATATTTTAGACTAATTTAATTATGCATAAGCCCAGGGTTCCATGTATAATCTTATCATGTTTTGTATTTGGGTTTAACTTTTATCAATATGTGCTTTTTAGCTGATTAATTTAAGAAATGTTAACTGTTCGTTGGGAGCTATTGATGGTTAGTTTAAGGTTATTTATTGTATTTTATTTAATTGTACAGGGTCAAAAGTTGCTGGACTGATGTTAACCACCAATTTCATTTTCTCCCTTACTATTGAACTTCCCTTTGGGATTAATAAAGTATTTTTGAATTGGAATTGGTTAGGTATGTTCTAATGTGTGATTTTATTTTCTGTACTAAAATATATATTAGTTATTTCTGTTAAAGATGTGGGTTAATTATGTAAATTTACGTTAAAAACCACTGTGCGATCACTGACAATTCCCCCTGTTTTCTGCAGAAACTGTTGGGGCTGATGTTAATCACCGACTTGATTTATTTCTCTTGACAGAATAACAATCCCACGGTCTTAAACTTCTCCACAACTTTCTCCCAGTCCTGTCTGATGTGTTCCTTGGTCTTTATGATGTTGTTCATTCAGGTTAGATTGCACACAGATGGACTCCATAAACTAATTGTGTCACATATGAAGGTAATTATTTAGTTTAATAAGTTACATAACATAATGAAGCATCTGCTTGTTTTCTGATTTTTATTTTTAAAAAAACATGAATCAATTTCCTTTCACTTTATTATTTTTCTCCACTTTCTACCAATGCCATAAATCCCAATAAAAGTTTGTGGTTTCAATTTGGATGAACGTGAAAACTTTCCCAGTTTTGAAAGTCAATGTTTCCCTGATTTGATTACTGCGCTCCAATTAAAAACAGAAGACATATGGCAAACTGATGACAGTACAGAAAGCTGAATCGCACATCCAGCATTGCTTGAGAACCCAGAGTGAGACAAACTCGGATTACCTGCAGCCTCAGCGATAAATTCTCTCGTCCAATCGGCGTCTGCTGCTTCACCGAGAGCATTTGTGGCAGCAGAGTCCGAGCCGGAGACGAACTCTGCTGCCCAGTCGCCTGAGAGGGCCAACGCTGCCACATCTGGTGCTGTGAGGGAGAAAAAACCACTTATACTTCACAAAGAGGTTTGAACTAACGTCACAACACACCTATAGAAATAACCAGGGCTAGGCAATATGGCTGAAAAATAATATATAAATGTTTATAAGTCAATACTGATAATAATTGATTAGGTTTGTTGTTTTAAATATATGAAGTTTTGCCAAACTGTTGGCATAACATCCTGTTTTGTCCAGATTTTTTACTTAACGCCATTGTGTTTTTACTTTTTAGCTGTTATGAGGCATGATGGCAAAACTTTAAACTGCTGCTGTGCAAGTTACCCAGGAGGTTGTTGCTAGGTAACCAAAATTGGGGGTTGTGGGGATTTGAAACGGCTTGTTACCCAGCAAGTTGTTGCTAGGTAACCGAAGAGTGAGTGAGTTAGTTGATGCCACCAACTTTGCTTAGCTTGCTGAGTTGCTAAAGCCGTTCCTCTGCCTCCATAATGCTGTGTGTTTCTGGATCAGAGTTCAGTGAAATTACTAAGTTTTCTATCAGATGAATTATCTACTGATATTGATCACGTCTCTGTTGCAATATATATCGTTATACATAGTTCCCACAAATCTGAAGTGGAAGTGATCCGCACCATCTTAGTAGGCAAATGCAGATCAATGCATAGCAGACCCATGGCTTAGAGCAACAAAAAGAAAATATATGGGCACTCTTGACCAATGTGCGAGAGAAAGATACATTAACAAATTCGCTGGTTTCAGTATTGACCTGAATGAGACAGAGAAGAAAAATATGTAAGATATGCAACAAGCTCCTAGTGAAACCATGAAGGAGCTTTAAATCTATGACCGAATACAATCAGTGTCTAAGCAGATTTATAAAGGACATTCTAATACTTGGAGTGAATAACAAGGTTCTGGTGACCGGCAGAGTAAGTACATATAGTAACATGTAGTAATGTGTAAACTAAATGTCCATCTTAGCTTGCAGATAAAAGCTACATCAGCTAAGCTAATTTTGCTAGTTCTGCAGTAATACAACACTGATATTTATCTTGGTATTACATAGAGGTGGGTAGAGTATTCAAGTAATTATTATGTACTTATATTGCTTACAAGTTACATAGGAACGAGGCAAAAGCTTGCTCTAAGCTGTTGTCATAGCAACTTCATAGCAACCGCCTGCCAAGATGGCCGTCAGTTACAAAGTTCATGGAAATGTGACGTCACCTTGCATTGATTTATTGTCCAGCCTGAGGAATAACCTGAAGTGGTTTAGTACCTCTCTGTGGAGCTTGTCTGTAGCTCTGCTGGTCAATCTGCTGCATTTCCTCCAAGAGCTGACCCATGTCAAACGTGTGTGGGGGTCGAGGGGGAGCCTGCAGGAACTCATTCACAAGCTGAAGGACAATGCAGACGAGAAGTCAAGAATGCGTAAACAGAAAATGTGGAATTAATTGTTCATTGGGGGAAAAAAAAGAAAAGAAATCCACACTGACCTCTTCCTCTGTTGCAATCTCAATAGGAGTGGGGGCGATCTGAGAGAACAGAGAATGTGTTTTACTGTAGAAACCAAATTAAGATCAAATGATAAAGCCATAGAAAACTCACCGTGGGTGTCGAGCGGCGCCGCCATGCCCCTTCTTCCTTGGTCATGTGACCGGTCAGCTTCATGAGGGGATTGGCTCCCCCACATTCTGCCTCCACCAGCTCCCGCATCGCCATGGCAACACAAGGATGAGGCAACGCTAGCCGGATCCCCTAAAAGCTGAGGAGAGAATTTGGATAATTTGACCTGGGCCACATAAGAGGTAAAATATCAATGTTTTTACTGGTGATAAAGTTTAATTTACAAACATTTAACACATGGTTGATGTTTGCCCCAGCAGTTCCAAAAACAATTCGAACCCCAAGCAGGTTTAGATTTAAATACATTATCAAGCAACCGATTGATTTTAATAAGAAATGAGATAGAAATCTCTCAAAAGAAAAAAAAATAACAGGAAAACGAAATATAAAACAAAAAAAACCAAACACCAACTGTTTCTATTTACATTTTATTAAAAGAACGTCATGTTTGAAAGTATTTATACCCTACACAATGCAGGGTTTCCTTCAGTGTATTATAAGCCTGGCGGGCCACCAGGCTTTACTTGTGCCCCCATCAGGTTTAGCATTGATATTTCATCTTTTTTTATTATTATTATCTTTTTTAATACTTTATAGTTGGTGTTTAGGTATTAATCTTTCACTCTTCCAAAAATGCATAACTATCAAGTAATATTTTCAAATTTCCTGTCAACTTCAAACATTTTTTAACTCAAAAACATGGCAGCCAGCTGGATGACCGCAGTAGCTCCCCAAGCACCGGGCTTAGCACGTTTTCTGGGGGAAACCCTGAAATAATAAATGGAAAATCCTTTGCATTATGTCAATTAAGTGCTTGTTTTTTATGTTGTATTAGAGTCAAACTCAAGGTAGATGCTGTCGGTTGTTATGTTTAAGAAATATGATTTCTTGTATGTAACTTAATCTAGCTAATTTTGATCTACGTCTAGCTGAATGAAACATCTCTTGTTGCAGCTTGTTGAGGGATGAACTATCCTTTTTCCACGTTTTCATCATTAATGTTTCTCAGGAAGAAGTTAAGTAATGTTTTTCACAGCAGACAGAGCAGGCGAAGCCGAATCTGGAGGCTCTTGTCACATCAACTAATTCAAAGCCCATCTGCTGTTTTACACGACATTCTCTGGCCTTCTGTGAGCCATTAATAATGAGGACACGGAGGGCCGGCAGGCACTGGGACCGGCTGCACACTTCAGCTACTGTCACATCATTTTGAGCTTTTAATGCCACAGTAATCTGTAATCTTTCCTGATGTCCTTTTGTAATGTTTGCAAAATGTTAAATTGCTGAGTTGGTTGATTTGAATTTCATGCTTTGGTTTTGTTTGCGTCTTAATGTATTTTATTATCTCTTTTGTAAAAGTATGACTCTAGTTTGTGGTGTGGACCCTGGGAGGAATCGTCTCTGCCATGGTAGAAACTAAATGGGATTCTTGAATAAACAAATAACCAAACCACTCTGTGCTGTTACTGAGTGAATGTCAGCGAGCTGTTATAAAATAAAACTGAACTAAGCAAAAGAGGTTTATAAGACGACATTTAAAAGCAACATGCTCTTTCTGTTACCATGGCAACAGTCCATTCGGGTTACAAGACAGAAAAACATGAAGGTCACAGCAAACTACTGCTGTTTGAAGGTATTACAATAAATGATAGTGTTGTTTTGAGACAATTTTCAAGTAACGGCATAATAATGCAAGAACACACTCTCATTTAAATTCTAATGAACATTTAATGCAGGGCGATATTTTAAATATCCAAAATAAATAAACAGAAACAACAAATTATGAATTATTAAGTTTCTGTTATCAAAATCGCCCTTCAAAATAAAACAGTTTGAGACCAGGTTGACTTTTGCCATCCAGTTTTTGACAGAAAGAGAGGAGAAAAATGACAAATTATGCCAATTGAAATTATTGACGTTTTATTTCCAATTTATTATGCGATTAATTTACTTGTTGCTCCATTTCTACTGACAGAGCTAAGAGCTAATATAAGATGCTAAATCATGTAATCATCTCATCTTATATAGGAACTGCTCTATCATATATGGTGAAATAAGTAACCATTGATCATTGATAGCAAGAATAATTGATTTGTTTTTCTTAGTATTTCTATTATATTACAGCTCTTAGAGAAATTAGAAATCAGCAGTGAGATTCTGATCAGTTCATTTCTAGTTTTATAGCTCAAACTGTTAATCCAAACTGTTAATCACATTGGCCAAAATTCATACTGGCCAAAACCTAAACAGGATTTTGCATGTTTGCTGTATTAAAAGAAATACATCTAGTTTTCAAAAAAGAAAAATAGAAAATTGGCTTGAAAAAATTTATACAGGATTTGGGTCACTTTCTGTCAAAATACTTATTTATTTAACCAAGCTTGATTGAGATTAAAGCTCCGTTAAATGCAGTAAAGTCGCTTTTTCAGTAAAAGTCTGAGCACGGACATGGTTCTATTTATTATAAAATGACAAATACTTTGTGTTGTTGCAAGAAAATTATGTTGGTTGTAATTTTACCCTTATTACAAATAAAAAGTCAAGACCCTCTGATGGACGTGTCAGATTTGTATCACTGTTGAATTGCAGTCCAAGGGCCCTTTGTAGCAAATGAATTTGTAAAAAAAAGAAAAGCATGTTGCAGTTTAGATAAGTTTATGGCTGAACAGATGACAGAAATGTGTCACATCCTGACCTACTCCAAATCCCTAACCTTTCTAGGGACATAACTCAGCTACAATTTCCATAATGAAATGTGTGGATGTGTAATTTAATTCCCCGTCTATTTCATAAAAGTGAAACCTTTTTCTCTTTCAACTAAAACCACCACAGGGCATTGCTCTGTAGGTAGACAATTCATTGAAGAGAGCAGTTTTCCAACTGATTCCCACAGCTGCTGCATTATGATTAGGGT
This sequence comes from Micropoecilia bifurca, assembly GCA_903067075.1. Lineage (NCBI taxonomy): Eukaryota > Metazoa > Chordata > Actinopteri > Cyprinodontiformes > Poeciliidae > Micropoecilia > Micropoecilia bifurca. The sequence goes on from CAEGAF010144913.1 coordinate 6,600, forward strand.
CAAAGTAAGAGGATTAGACAAAGATATTAATGCTCACATTATCACAGATAGGCCACTGTGACACCTGTTTACACACAGCACTCAGTTTTTGTCATACACAGCCTACTGTTACATGCAATCTACGTAAAAGACCCAGAAAGCGTCGACCTGTGCACACCTGGCCGCATTCAGGAACGTTAAAGTGTTGCTACCTGAAGCTAACAGTAGCTACAAACAGCAACATTAGATTTCATACTCATGTTATCCCGTTATTTACCCAACATTCAGCTAATTACACAACAGTAAAACAACAAAAGGCATGACCTATTACAGGCCGCTTGCTTTCTGCTAACCAGCTAGCTACAGAGGGCCAGGAGAACCGACCCTTCCTGCGGGGTTCGCCCCGAGGAGCGGTGCGAGCGGACGGGTAGCGTGTCGTTCATCTCACCGCCGACAGCTCCGGACGAAGCCCAACGAGAGCAGCTCCGCTCCGGGATGTCTCTCCACGTCTGGCTTACACGCCGATAAAAGAGGAAAAACTCTCCAGCAACCGTCAGGCAACGACTGCTGCTGCTGCTGCTGCTGCGTGTTCAGGGCGCCCCGTCTTTATTTACCTTCCTCCTCCATGACCCGCAAAGCCATTGACCGAGAGAGAGAGAGGCTAGCGACGTAGCGCAGAGGCGTATTCTTCAAACGGTTTACGCAGAATGGTGTCAGACTGGGAAAAGAACGCAAGTTTACGTAAAATATGCAGTGAACGGAACAAAGTCCTGAAACGAGCGTGATACAAAAATAGATAGATAGATAGATAGATAGATAGATAGATAGATAGATAGATAGATAGATAGATAGATAGATAGATAGATAGATGCGCTCATGTAGTTTTACATAATAATAAATTCAATTTAAATGTATATTATTCATATTTAGGACTCAAAGACGCTTAAAATAAATAATTTGAAAAATGAGCGCACACACTATATCTACCAATTTATCTTTATATGGTTTTCTTGCATGTTATGTTTATCATTACTACTTTAGGTCACTTGTGTTTTTAATATATTTACATCAATAAAGATCAATAAAGTGTATGCTGTTTTATTTTATTCTGTTGTATAAAATATTCACAAAGTTTAAGAAAATGTTTTTGCGTATAGGTCAAAGCTTCAAACTGCTGTTAAATGTTCATGACTTCCAGATCCTCAGACAATATGCTGCAGAGATCTGTTAAGCTTTGCTTGGGAAAATATTACAAGACCATTATTTTTCAGCACAAACTGCATCCAAGGAATGTAAAACAAACATGCAAAAAGGAAGTTATATATCAACTCAGTGTCAAAATACTAACAGGTTGTCTGCATGGTGTAAAGTTATCCCAGATGCACAGGAAGACTGGATCTTCCATGACAAATCTACCTTTGAGTGTAAGGAAGTGTGATGTGCCAACAATGAAAAAGGCCGAGGCTGTGATAAATCTAGAATCCGGGATTGCAACATAATGGATTCAAACAGTCTGCATGTCACGAGTTATTTGAAATTGTTTGAAGGTATGACTAAAGCAGATGTATGGTGTTACATTACTGTTTTACTGAATTATTCTGAGCTCAATTAACTAAGTATTCACTTTATATTTATTCATTCCCCTTAAAGATGCAACAGCAACTTTTATAAACAATATATTTTTTACATATTTGTTGAAACTGTCACCAAGTTGTGACAGTATGAGACAGATTATCTGAAAAAATACAGCCTTCTCCCACTAACTGGAAACAGTAAATGAGTCTTAGCATTGTCAATCACGTACGCTGGTAATCCTCCCTCCATTTTCCTGGCTTGTTTTTTACTATACTACTGTGTTTTCCTGTCAGCAGAGCTTGCCATTAGCCATTAGCATGTTCACAAGGATGATTGGCAGCACAAAGACACGACTGAGCAGTAGTAGGATTTACTTCTATTTTGCCTTTTGAAATATTTTGACCCTCCTTAAATAATAAAGTAAAACTTTCTCATGGAGACGTCATATAGTGTTTTTATTATGAATTTTGCAATGTTTTCTGACACTTTTCAATAACAATTACTCAGCATAATCCATGTCGGCATTGTATCATTAATTACAGGTAATGTTCAAATAGTAACATAGTAATAATATAAGTTTTTAACCAATGCAATTTGTATTCCTTCTTAACATGACACTCGAAAACAACAGGCCTTTGATTTATTTTTTCACTGAGAGCCTTATAGCACTGCACATTAATAGGCTACACAGACAGACAGCAAGAGACACGGAGGGACAGGTGAGGGGAGAAAGGCTGGGAGGGAGGGGAAGGTGAGGAGAAGCACACAGTTGTACATTCACTGAACCAAAGATGACAGATGGAGCGGGAAGGAAACAGAAAAACAACACCAAAACAAAACTAAAAAAACTATTTATTTTTAAACGTGGACAAAAAATAAAATCCCCCGATGAAAGAAAATGAGCAAGACATTGAAATATCACAACAATGTGCCCTCCGTTTCTTTTTTTTTTTGGTGATGCAAATTCTTAAATTACAACAATATTACACACAAATCAGGATACACTCATCAAGCCAAAGATGATCATCCTTATCACTAATACTACTCTTTATTATAGCTATCATCATTATACTATTTTCTGATTCTGGAAAGGTGATTCCTTAAATGGAAAAATAAATCATAATCTGCTCCCTCTCAGAAATGTGCAGTAAAAGAGAAAGAGTGAATGCATTGATAAGAACAACAGCAATAACAATAATATCGCAATAATCATTGTTGTATGTACAGAAAAATTCATTACAATCAATACAATCAAAACTGCCCAAGCTGAGCGGACATTCTGGAAACAGCAGGGGTCGTGGGGTCATGGTTGGTGCTTGTGTGTGTTTGTGTGTGTTTGCAGTACAGTGTAGGGAGTGAAACAATGACATGAGAGTCATTTATATGGAGGTCAGAGAGGTCAAGGTGCTGTTTTCTTATTTTGTGGCACAAGCTGCAGCGCTGCAAAGACTCCAGTTTGAAGCTGAAACTTTGACGACGTCAATTTTTGCGCGTAGGGGCTTTTATTTTGGAGTATTGCAGCAGGAGCGCTTGTGTTGGATGTTGAGGTCTGTGGTTGGTTATCATTAGATCAATACAGAATACTGCAAAGTAAACCAGTCTTACGCTGGATCTCAAAGGTGAACATCCCCTCCTAGAAATCAGATTATTCTTCATCTCTCATGTGAGATTTATTCTGTAAATTCAACAAAGCTGCAGTAATATGGTTTTATCCCTATGCCATGAAACGTCTTTTTTTGCTGCTTCAGTTTCAGGTTTTAATGCACACATACTCAATTGCAGTGGATCTAATTAACAATAAACAAATAAAAAATAGAACAATATTTTTATCTCTTAGTTACAGTAACAGTTTTATAAAGCAGCTTATTGGTGGCCAGAGTTGGGTAGTAACTAGTTACATTTACTTGAGTAACTTTTTGGACAAAAATGTACTTTTAGGAGTATTTTTACTACTCTTTACTCTTACTTGAGTAAAATGTTTGGATACTCTACCCAATCTGAGTAAATTCACTGAATGAAGAACAAACTTTCTTTCAAAATTTAACTACACACAGACCTGTAGTTTTTGTTAAAGTTTATATTTAATTAATATTTTTTGTGCCTGATTTTGTTATTTTGTAATCATATTCATAGGAATCATTTTCATTTTTATCTTTAAAATACCAACTTTTCCACATAACTTTATATTTTGGTTTATTTGCTGATGTAATCTTTAGATATTAAATTCAAAAATGATACTTGAGTAGCATTTTTACCAAGTACCATTTTACTCTTGAGTAGTTTCCTGCTACTTTTTTTACTTTTACTGGAGTAAATATGTTTAAGTGGTGCTACTCTTACTTGAGTAAAGTTTTTGATTACTCCACCCACCTCAGGTGGAGGCAGCATAATGCTGTGGGGTTTTCATCTAGAGAGACTGATCTTTTTTTTAAAAAAAACTCTTCCAAATAGCAGTCAGCTCTGATCCAAAATCTTTATGTGTGATGAAAAGCTGAAGATCAAGATGGATTTCATTTCTCAGCACCACAGAAAGCACTGAAATTAAAAGATGCTTCTAGATACCAGGATCCGGAGTTATGCAGTGAGATCATTGCATCTTTCTTGTTTGTTTTTCAGTTGAATTTTACAGCTTAAATGTCTTTGGTGGTAGAAAAGGTTTTGAAATGTGTTTTAACAGGGGTGTGTGCACCTTACAGATCCACTTTATTACATAAAAGGAAATAAAACTCCAAGGACATTGAGGTGTTTCCTTTGAATAGCTAAGTGTGTCTAATCTCACTGCCTTCACTCTGTGGTGAGAGGAGATGACGCAGAGAGGGAGAGGAGAACTTGTGCACAGACTTTCTGAGTCTAACAAAGAGGCTCAAAGATGCGTCGGGATCAAAGATTGTGTCTTTGCTTAAGGATCGACTCAAAGCCTTGTTCCAGCTGACATTTTGCATCATTCTGCTCATTAACAAAGGATAGAATACAATCAATATTTTTCTTGATGATTAAACAGTCCCTTTCAACCAGCGTTACACTGTACAGACACAGATTTCTGCTTTAGAACGAGTGCACCACAAACGATTCTGGTGGAGGGGGTTTGTTTAGGCGGGTAAATTACATTAACTGTACACATTGTGCCATTGAACATTTAAGTGGAGAACAACAGCCTGTTGTCGGCTATAGGTCACATATGGCGTTTGAGCGTCGAGAGTATTACGGTGATTGTGTTGTGCGAAGTGTTTGTAAGCATACATTCCTTATACTAGTGGCGTCAGTTTGATATTAAAAGTGTCGGAGTGTGAGACTGGGGAGCTGATTTATGGAGAGATGCGGCTCAGTAGCGGCGGGTGTTTCCGTCTCTGCCCTCCTTCTTGATGATGGTCCGCTGGTCGTCGCTTGTGTCGTCAGGTGACTCCGCTGCCTCCTCCTCTTCCTCCTCCTCTCCATCGCCCTCCGTGTCGGCGGAAATGCCCATACGGGATTCGTAGGACTGGGAGAAAATAGGAGGGCAGAGCAGATAAACAAAAAAATAAATCGATTTATCCAGACATCAGTGGGAAATGATTTCTACCTCCATTGGGTTGACGATGATGGTGAGCGCCGAGTCGTCCCATTGGTTGCTGCCCTCTTTAGCCCCGCCCCTGGAGCCTTCACCTCGGCGATGGATCGAGCGAATTCGGAAGACACCGAGGATCACCATGACAACCAGGAAGCCCACACAGACCATAATGATGACGGTGGCTGCTCCTGGAACCACTAAAAGAAATGAAGAAAAAGTGTGACAATTCCCCATGTTTTTTGTAAAAGTTTTGACCACAAGCATCTGAAAAGTGTGGCATGCATTTAAATTTAACCCCTTTATTCTGACACTCTATTTAAATAAAAGAACAATGCAGAGAACAGTCCTTTGTAGTCCTCTACTTGGTAGACGAGTAAAGGTTTGTTCAGAAAACTGATGTTTAGAGACGTCCTCTATCCGAGCTTACTGAGTTTGAGTTTTGTGTGAAAGAAAATGGGCAAAAAAGAATAAGTTGTATCTATGTAGACGTGTTAACTTCTTAAGAGACAAACAGTAAATCTGAAGGCGGTGAATGCAAATGCCACACTGCAACCTCCTCATTGTCTAAAGAGCCAATTTTACCCTCAGTCCAGCTGATTAAACACATTTCAGGCTGCAAATGTTACTTGGCCTTTTCAATAAGAAAAACGGACATCTTGTGGACATCTACACTAAAAATGTCTTTTTAAAAAACAACCATTAATTTATTCCTATTTTTAGTTGAGTATTTTTTTTATTTATTTATTGTACTAGTGGACTTTATTTTACAGTAATTCAACAGAAAGAAGGCAGAGAGAAAGAGGGAAACAAACTTCGGACAGCAGCCACTGCGGTACGCAATGTTATTTTAAGGATTTTAAGCAAAGAAAAACATAAAACTTCTGCAAAAAGAGGCTGAATAAATTTCCTTCTATGGAATTTTGACATTGATGGGAAATTATGTAAATAGTTGTCAAGAAAAATAGATTTTAAAAAACATTTCTGGTACCTTTACTGTCTTTCATTCATTAGAAATTCAATAGATGTATATTGTGAAAAACAAAAACAGCTCAAACCCACATTTGTTGGTTTATTTCTATTAAAAATGGTTGTTTCTAAATAATGTTTAGCTAGCGCTATTAAGACCCTATACAGAAGATGCAAAGAGCTACTTGAGGCTCTGGAGCCGCAGGTTGTAGACCCTTCGTTTATCACAACATTAAAATACATCAGAGTTTGTGGTTATAATGTGAGAAAATGTTTCTGGGGTTTTCATTTTCTGGCTGCAGCTGATCTTTATAAGATACACGTGTCAATGTATCATCAGTAAAATCATCAAAAGACTTCAAAAGTTGTCCTGCTGGTTTAAATATTCACATTACCTGAATGAAATTTACCTCAATGGATCTACATTATTAAGCTCAAACACATGAAGGTCCTACCAACTCTGTCACAAAATGAGGGTTTCTATTCCTGTGAAATTCTCCTTCAGATCCATTAATATCCTGGTGACTCATGGAGCCGTTTATGGAAATGCTTTAAGTTTAAATATGTATTTATAGAGCAGTTCATTAAATGGCCATTAGCCAGGTGAGAGATCATTAAACATGAGACAACTTGTTCTTTTATCTCTATTCAGGACAGATTAAATGCTTTTGTTTTTTGATTCAATCTTAATGAAAGTCAAACATGTTTATTGATATGTTGCTACTATCCGTCTGTTTCTCTGAGAAAACCTATAGGCCTACTGAAAAAAGGTCAAACTTTAAATTTAGACAACATGAAATGTGACTGAAAAGTTAAAGTGATTATTATTTAGCTGCATCACTGAAAGGCAAGACAGAGAAATAAAGAGTAGAAATTTAGCAACTTTGTTATAACAACATTAACATTGTTATGTATTGAGAAAAACAATGTTTCTCTTTGTTAATATTTGGTTTTACATGATTGGTTGTTCACTCTGAGTGTCTCTTTTGTCTCCACATACCAATGAAAGGCAAACCAACTCCTCCTCTGCTCCTCATTTTGACTTGCAGGTGCTTGACAACAGCTTAGATCTGTTCACTATTTTACATTTTTAGAAAGTCCAGTGATTCTTCACTCATTTTGCTATATGTGTTGGTTCTGCAGTGTTTGAAAGCTGGACCAGCCGTTTCCCTCAGTCAGGACGCTCAATCCGTCACCACTAAGCCTTCCTGCCATCCTGCCTGCTCACCTGTTTGACCCAAACCCTCTGTCAACGTCCAGGATTTAGCTGCATCTCAGTTTGGGTTTCACTGTTTGGTATTCAGCTCAGAAAGCCTGGCTGCCCTCTGCAGGCCTCTGTGATCCACTCAGTGTCTCACCTGGGAGTCGTGCATGGAGGCCCAGCCTAATGTCAAATTTTTCTGGCTGATTTTCAGAGTATTTTTGTGTCAGTTATTTAAAACAATAACAAAATCAACTGCCACTTTTTCATACATGCTGAACCAGCCGCCTGGGATTGCAACCTTTAATTTTAAAATTTACGTTACACATTTCTCATTAGCATTTTCTGTTTAGTAAAGCTTGTATTTTACTTGTTGATCTTTAAAAGAGACCCATTATGCAAAATTCATATTTTGCATGCTTTTGTACTTCCATTTGGGTCTCAATAGCCTCTAAAAACAGCTCAAGCACTTAGAAAGAACCCAGCTGGTTACTGGCAATAAATTACTGTTTTTTGGTGTCTGGAAAATTACTAGTTTTAAAAAACCTTCACTATGTAATGCATCAAATCAGCAGGCACATGCCGTTACCTAGCAACACCAGCAAAGCCCAGTCTGCCACCTAGCAACCCCACCTAACATTTGGTCAGCTGGTTTTACCACTACATGCGTTGTACAATGGCTGCTGGAAAAGACAAGAGTTTTGATGTCTAATTACCATCCAGAAACCACTTGCTGCATTCTTATTTGTGCAGAAAGCTCCACTTCTGCTTTTCAAAGATGCACGTGCGTATAACTGTGCCTCTGTTTTCAGACATTTTCATGTGCAAGAGTTTGGAAGTTTGGCCAGCAGCAACTTATTTCAATTTAAAGTGACAAGACAACATAAACAGCTCATTCTGAAAAGAGCTTAACATATCCAGAACTGACCAGACTAAAATCTTATTAATTTTGTGTAAAAAAGGTAATGAACGTGTTTTGTATAGGTCTTAGACATGCACTAAACTATTCAAGGAAGCATAATGGGTCACTTTAATAAATTTCCTGCTACATCAGGGGAGGTTTAAAGAACGCTTTTAGGGTAAGAAATGAGTTGTCAATCAGGCGGTTAAGGGAATATTACCTGAGTTGCGGTGTGGGTTCGGCAAGGTGTGTCCACTCAGCTCTCCAGAATGATGAGATGGATGGAGGAACTGCTGCTGTGAGGCCAGCAGGTGGGAAGGATGGTACACGCTTTCCAAAGAGTGGAGGAAGTTCACCTGAAAGTAGTGAAAATGTTACAAACTTTACAACTTAGAAAGTTAATATAGAACATTCATTATAAGACTATCATCAGCTTTCCAGCTTTTGTTGGAAAAATGCTTCGAAAGGTCAAGGCTAAGATCTGAAAGCTGTTATGGATGTTGTGTGAGCGATGCTTCTCGTTACCTCCAGAGTCAACTCATTGCTCGTGTATCTGCCATTCATCTCTGAGCACGACAGGCGGAACCGCCTCTCGAAGCGGCCGGAGCCTCTGGCCAGGCGGTACCGGACTGAGCGGAGGACGTCCTCGTACACAGAGATGGATTCAGCACCTGGAGGAGACGGACAGGAAAGAAGATCCCAGAAGCACGAAAAGGAAGACAGGGAGACAATGTTTGGACAGTCACAACAGAAAAAAAATATCCTGCCCTGCAAAACCGTTCATACACCCTGAACTTTATCGCTTTCTACTGGGATTTTACATAGCAGAGCAACACAAAGCAGCAAATCCAGGCCTTGGAAGATGAATGAAAGTAAAGGTGATTTTCCCTGCAAAAATGTCTGTGGTGTGCATATGTATTCAGCACATTTTGCTTCCAAATTTAACATCTGAATATAGCCAAATGCCTTCAGTAATCACCTAATTAGTGAAACATGAATCAATGTGTGCTAGAAAACTAACACAGAGCACAATGATGTGTTAAAATGGGCTAGAACTGGGCAATATGGCTGAAAAACGGGTCTAGATGTAAGCCTTTTATTTAAGACAATATTGATAATTATTGATTTGTTTATTGTTTTAAGTATATGGAATACAGCCAAACTGGCAGTGACCTTTCCTGTTTTATGCACAGTTTTCATTTCACACTGCTCACCGCACAGCATTCTGGGATATGTAGGCAGAGGGAAGAGTTTAACTGTTCAACCTCTCACAGCAAACTAAGCTCTACTAACTCACTCACTCACTCTCTGGTTGCCTAGCAGCTCGCTCAGTCTTTGGTTGCCTAGCTACGACTTGTTGACCAACTGGCACAGCAGCAGTTTAAGGTTTCACCACTGTGCCTACTTTGTGACAACTTTGTGGAGTAAAAACTTTGACTAAAACAGGAAGGTCTGGCTGTATTTCAGTTATTTAAAACAAAAAACTAATCATTAGTTACTTGTAGCCAGTTATAAATTTCGACTGATATGAAATGTTTACATCATGATACGTTTGTCAGCCACATCGTCCAGCCTTACTATGTGCTTCGTAAAATTATCTTCTTTGTGAATCAATAAAGGTGAAATAATTTAAAAAATGTACTGCAGAGCAGCGGTACCTGTAATTGCGATGTAAGCGGTGGTATTGATGATATCCAGTCCTCGCTCTCGCACAACGTCCATGTCTACCAGAAGCTCCTCCCGCTCTGGATTCAGCTCCTCTCCCAGCGGCTGCACCTCACATCCGTCCAAAGTGTGAGCCACGGCATCCGACATCAGAGCTAAGAAGTGATGCAGAATATTAATAAAACAAACATAAACGTTTCTGAGAGGAAATTAAAAGACGTTTCAAGAATTATAAATATTAAATCTCCATATCTTTGCTCACCTCCGCCCTCCATGCCCTGTGCAGCCGTGTTGACAGCATGCGACAGTGAGCAGACGATCCGCAGCTCCGGGAAGAGGGGGACGCCGCGGGGTCCTTCAAACTCAGGGGCCGGACGGGCCAGATGTGGGCCGACCCCGGACAGAGAGATCTGAGGGGCGTCGGGCTGGAGGACCACCAGGTATCCCTCCAGCTGCTTCAGTGACAGGCAGCTTTCCTCATTGAAACACCTGCAAGAGAATTACAAACAAGAAAACAGATTTATTTTACAGCCTTTGAATGGAGCATTCAATCAACCATTTAAAGTTATTGAAACGTGTGCTAAACACTAAAATAGCACATTTCACTGTGGTAGAACAATTCAGTGTTTGTGTTTTACCATCACAAACGCAAATTTGGACTTTAACAGGAAACTTAAGATCACATGTCACCAGAGGAGGGTAGAGTACCCAAAACATGTGCTTATGTAAGAGCAGTACTGCTTCAACATGTTTTTGCTGCAGTAAAAGTAAAAAGCAGCCATCCAAAAATTACTGGAGTAAAAAGTACTTAGTAAAAAAGTCTACTCAAGTACTGAGTAACTGATCAAACATTTAATTAAAAAATACATCATGAGGTTGACCAGAATATAAAATCACGTGGACATTTTGGTATTTTAAAGGTGGAAATGAAAATAATTTATATAAATAACAAAATCGGGAAAAAGAAACATTTTTCCAAATGAATTTTTAAAAATTTAAGAAACTTTGACAAAAACTGCAGGTGTTTTTTGTGTCAGGTGTTTTTTGTGTCTAACAGAATGTAGAGTATCCAGAAATGTTACTAAAGTGAGAGTAGCAATACTTCTCCTAAGTAAAAGTAAAAGGTAAAGTGTAGTAAATATTCTCTGTTGCTGGTGGATTAGCTTGGCAGCTCTGAAACATTTTTCTTATTTTGTGTGGTTTTTTACTCTCTTAGAGTAAAGTAGGTCATATAAATCTGAATTAGACCGTTATAATAATCCATATCTTCACATCTGGGAACCAAACAGACATTTGGAAACTTTACATTTTCATCTACACTGTAAAAAATGTCTCTAATTTACAGCTAATTTACCAGCTGTGGTTGCTAGACTTTTACCACTTTTATTCAGTAAAATTCTGGCAATGACAGCTAACGATACTTTACCGTGAATTAGAAATGTGTTTTTTACAGTACATGAAAGAGCCTTTATCTTTTGATAAACTCTCTCAATAGACAGCAAATAATTTCTGTATTTATCAAGACTTAAAGTTGAAGGAAATTGTGTATTTTAATATAATTAAGGTCACTATCAGTTTATTAAAAACATTTTTTGTAAATGTTTGGACTAGTAGCATTTTAGTCCTGTGTTTACTGTTATGATTGCGTTTGCTTTTTGCTATTTTTCCTCGTTTTTATCTGTGTTGCATTTTAATTGGGTTTTGATATCTGTTCAATCAATCAATCAATCAATCAATCAATCAAATTTAGTTTGTATAGCACATGTCAGCAGCAAGGAATTTCAAAGTGCATTACATAATTTAAAAAACCAGCATTTGACAAGAACAGTAAACAGCAAGAAAGAGAGAGATTTTGAGAAAAACAAAAAAAGATAAAACCATTGACACCCTTAAGACCATTAAGCATTAAAAACAAACGCAGCCTTTTAGGTCTTCAGTTAAACGTCGTTTTGATTCGTAATTGTCAGTGTTACTCCCAGTCTTGCCCAGGTCTCTCTTGCATTCAGAGATTTTTAATCTAAAAGGTTACATACGTTCATGCATTTTGTTAATCAGGAACAAGTGTACAGTAATTATGGTTTTTCTTATTTCAATTCAGCTTGTATTATTTATATAGTGGCAATTCAAAAGACGTCATCTCAAGACATTTTACAGCACAAACAGATCCAGTTATGTAAATTATTAAAATGCAAGACATTTTCTCTTCTTTCCAGATGCAGTTAACTCAATATAAGGTGAAATTTATGTTTTAGGCGCTAAAGAGAGAGTTTAGATATTTTAATAACCAGTGAGACTGATTGGGTTAAACTGTGTACAGTGTTTATAGATACCCAGAGGGGTGATGGTGATGATGATAATAATACTGTTTATTCTTTAATTAACCATATTATTGTGGCAGAAGCAGAAACCTTCATTTATTTTTTTTTGTTCATTTATAGCTCCTTATGGTCTGGTGATAAGGAGAAAACAATTTGTCAGCTTTTAATATTAAACCAAACATATCAGTGAATCCGACTGTTGTGCATTTCGGTTTTCCGGATGCTGCAGCGAATACCAACTAAATTTGGGAATCTTTCCTTGGCTTTAATTTTTAAAAAGCCCAGAGGCTTATGGGGAGGAGATCAAACCGATGCTGAACATGACTTTAGGCAAGCGTCTCTGACAGCTCACTCCTCCTCTTCCCATGTGCACCAACATCTTTAAACAGAGTGCGTGACATGCTAAACGAAATCCTCACAGTTTATCAGTGTTGGTTTTATTTTGCTGGTTAAACAGTGTCACCTTGATGTTAGGATTTAACTCCGAGCAGAATAGCTGCAGAAAGCAAGGCAGAGTATTAAAAAAACAACCTATTCCCCTGCTCTGCTTTTCCACTGTGACTGCATCACCGTTTATCTGTTGTGATGCTGAACATAACAAATGTGCAAACACAATTCTGCTGCGTAAAATGTAATTTTCCTGCAAGAAAAGAGGAAAAACACTGAGACAATGACAAATTGCTACAATTTCTTTACCAGTTTGCTCTAAAATTTACCATCATATGTGAAAGGGTATTAAGCTGATTAAGTGGTGTGAGTGTGTGTGCTATATATCCACTATCAGAGTAAGCAGCTGCTTCTATCGGCCTCTCCAGAAGGGCCTGCTGTTCAGCCATCTGGTTGACTCCTGGGCTCAAATCAGTCTAAGCTTCACATACGCAGTAAAACATGGTAAAGTGAAGAAAAAAATAAAAAGTACTCTCCTTGAGCAGAAAGCGAAGAGGGGGGAAAAAATCTGTCCATGCCCTTGAATCCCTGGGATCTTTAAACTGTCAGATAAAAAAACCCCTCAGCTTGATGCATGGCTTCATAATCATCTTAATCTTATAAAAACATGCGACTAAAACATTCATGTCTAAAGATAGCAGTGAGAATATCTGCACAGGCTGCTGGTGAAAGTGCCGGCTGGCTGTGCCCTACAGGGAAGCAGCAGAAGCTCAGGAAAACTTTTACCTTCGTTCAGATTCTCTCATGAACTTTGCTGCCACATCCCATCCCCCAATCGTAAAAACTCACACTTCAGATTCTAAAACCAGAGAAAAATAGCTAATATAATAAGTTTATCCACATGTACAGTCAGTAAAACATCTGTAAAGTAAAAAAAAACAACCAAAAAAACAGCTGGAACAGGATACAGGTTTGCACAGACTCTCAATGTTTACGTGAGGTCAGGGCCGGCCCAAGGCTTTTCAGGGTCCAAAACAAATTTTAATACGAGGCCCCCATACCAACATGCCAACACCAGATACTTCATTATTACTTGGCGACTCCATTTGTGTAACATACCTACTACTATTAGTGTAATGTGCAATTATCTGACATCCTACCTGTGTTATTATAGCCTTTGGTTTTAACCTCACAGGAGTAGCAAGCAAGCAAAGACGCTCTAATTAATTCACATTTTGAAATGCAGAGTGGTATTTAAGTGTGGCATGTTAATTTAACTATTGGAAGTAACGTTTGCAGACAAACACTGAATTAACAGTAAACACGTTAGCAGGTTTAATATATGTTGTTAGTAAAATTTGGAAGAGATACGTAAAACGTAAAATCTATCACTATGGAGTAAAATCAAATGACGCTTTTGGGCTCCAGGCAGCCGCTTAGCTCACATGTGCCTTGTGCCGGCTCGGTATACAGTAAATGTGCGCTGGGAGCAGCAGAGGATTGGAAGCTTGTGCCGTATTTGATCAATTATGTATTTATCACACAAATTTGATATGTAGAGCGATTTTTAGTTAGCATAGCAACACAAATAAATAACAACCAGAAATATAAAAATAGCGAAAGGTTTCTTTCATTTTAGATATTAAAGCTGAAAGTCCATAAAAATCTAAAGATAAATGATTTATTATTTAACTTTAACCCACATTCACCTTAATTCAATTACGTAACAGGCTCCACCTGCTGCTGACTGTCGAAGATAATGTTTCTTGAAGGCAAACCAGAGAGGTCAGATATTCTTTGTTATCTTCTGCTGGTATATATCTCTGTTCGACCTTTACCTCACATCAGTCCTTATCTCAGCCGAGTCAAAGTCCGCTTTAGATGGACTCAGTGTGAAGCGAAGACGCAGCAGTGCAACACACAAAGGGGTCATTTATTTTGACAGCTGAGGAATAGTAAATGTTCGGTATTTAATTAAACTATTAGTGAATCTTTTCATCAGATCTGTGCAGAGGCCAATTCAATGAAAAAATGCAACTCTGAGAGAATCAGGCGCTCTTCCTTTCTTTTGCCCTAATTCCACTCTAAATAAAATGCATAAGGTTGATTTACACAGATAAATCAACCTGGCTGCCGTTAGTGACTCCATGCAACTTCGCCAACTTTCAAGGTCAGCATATTGTAAGCAACTTTGGGCCTGTCATTTTTCTAAAGTTGCTTGTAAATCTCATGAGTTGCTGGTGCTTTGGACTTGTTTTTGAATGTGAGTTTGCTTATCTGGCCTTGGCTTTCTTTCCGAGAAAAACCCATAAAAACCTGCACCATCTCCCCACAACAACGCAAACAACAGCGGTTAGGTTGTCTCTTCCACGCCTCCATTTCCTGGTTATTGCGCCTGCCTGAGTTGACTCGGCACATCCCAAGAGCCCAGAGTGACAGGCACACGAGTGATGAGACAGCGTGAGAACGAGTCGCAGTAAGTGGGAAAAATATGGGAAAAAATATAATAAATAGTGAGGGAAAGAGAGCGTTCTGACACGTCTCAAAGGCGTGTGGCAGTGAGACATATTGCATCAAGAAATACGTGCCCACCAAGCTAAGAAGTAAAAAATATATATGGATAAATAAAAACGGCACCTTTCAGTTCAATGCGATATGTCTGCAAAATGCACTTTAAAATACAAATAATTTATACTATTTAAAATTGTTATAATAAAAGTGTTTAGAATAATTTTGCTGTTGTTAATGTATAATGTCATAGTAAGTGCATATATTTATGCCTCTATTTTACAAAATATGTTGTGTTGAGCGTTTTGATCGATTGTCTCCATAGAGCTGGTTGCTTGTTTCTCACAAGGTCCGCCAACACTGGTGAACATTAGTTTCTTCTTTGTTTCCAGCTTTTTAAAAAAATGCATATTTATGTTTCAATTCCTAAATAATTTAAATTTATTTAACATATTTAGCAGATTTTAGAAGTAATTTGTGTTCCTATCCCTAACCATATATCGTGGAAGTTTTTCTCCTGTGCTTCAACTAGCTTGAGCATTTCTTGTTGCTGTTAAGACACAAAATGTGACAATGGTGACTATTTAAGCACTTGTTTTTGTACTTATGATGTGACTACACTTTATTCAGGCACTTTAGATAATATGCGATTTCTAATCAAGAAAAATTCAAATATAAACAGACAGATTCTCTTGTTTATTTGCTCAACAATAGCTCCGGTTAAATGATAGTTGGCTGTCAGTATTTTATTTTTCCGTCCATATTCTGCGTAAATTAAAGCTAATTTACTTATTCAATGCTGACAAAGTCATGACTTCATATCAAACTGTTTGAAGGCATAGTGAACTTGGCATATGCAAATTTCTCAATCTGAAGAAAGTAATTAACATTTTTCTTTGTCATTATTTTGATATTCAAGTAGAAATAATTTTGGTAAAGGAAGTCTTTAGTTGAATTTAATTCAGTGAGAAAAAATAATTTTTGTGAAATGTGTGTAAATATCTTGTTTAAAATGTAAGCTCTCTAACCTCTTCAATAATTCACAATTTGTCTTTATTTCGCTGCTGTTGATGTAAATTTTGTTGCCGCGGAGTTTGTGCTCCACTTTGACCTCTGCATCAAACTTTTTAAAGGTCACTGCATGACTCTGCTTTTCATAGGTATTTATATTTGACATATTGCTTTTATCTTTTTGCATTAAGAGAACTCAGAGATCAAAGGTTTTCTTTTTACAGTTAAATTAAATCTTCGTTTATCGTCAAATTTCCCGGCTACATTCAGTTTTTCTTGGGAGAAGATATGTCGCTTTAAATTTTCTGTGGTGCTGAAAATGATTTAGTTTTCATAGAACGTTTTATAAAGGTTCTTCTACCTGAGGGAAGTGGTGAGCTTGAGAGGTCGGACTCCAGGGGTGGCGAAGCGAAGCGAGTTTCTGTAGGTGACCTGCTGAACGGCTCGGTTGAAGCTCTCGATGTCGTCTCCCTCCAGCACCAGCACCGACTGACTGGGGTTCACATGGACCTGGAAGGACAAGTAATTCACACTTTACCATACAAGTTACCACTCTGTGAAATCAAATTAGACTTTTAACCTTCAGGTTAATTTAACATGTAGTGCCTTGGAAATGTATTTGCATCCTCAGATTTTGACACATTACAACCACAAAATCCCATTTATTTTTCAGTAGATTTTATTTCAAAGGCCAACAGAAAGTAGAAAATAACCATGAAGATAATGGAAATTATATATAGCTTTCTATAATGTTTCACAATTAAAAATAGGAGAAGCTTAGAGAGTGTTTCTGTACAGCTACATTTACTCTAATACCCCATAAATAAAATCCAGCGGAAGAAGCACCCTCAAAGTCATCAGTGACCTCATAGTCTGTCAGTGAGACACACAGCAAATCTCTAAAACTATGCATAGTTCTCCCATAATTTGCTGTAATAGTGCACTATTATCAGTAGTATAGGAAATACACAGTGAAAAAATCCACCAAGCTGTGTTTTGGCAATAAGTTAATGATTTTTGGTGTTTGGAAAATTAGTTGTTTCAAAAACCTCCAGATTATTAAGTCACATTGAACGGGCATTATGCCATTATGGAGCAACCCAAGCCAAGCCTAACCCAGGTAACCTAGCAACCCAAGTGGAGCTCTAGCACTTTTGGTGAACTGGTTTCACCACTGTATACGCTGTACAATGGCTGCTGGAAAAGACTGATTCAGCTTTTTGTTGCAGAAACCACAAGTTCGATTCGTGTTGGTTGACTCTTTGTGTGTTGCACTGCTGCTTCTTCGCTTCGCACTGAGTCCATCTAAAGCAACCTTTGACTCGGCTTCTGCTTTTCAAAGACGTACTGTTGTATAATTTGCAGTTCGCAAACATTTTCATCTGCACGTCGTGTAAACGTTGAGTTAAGGGTTGTCGCCAGCAGCAACTTATTTGGAATTAAATAAGTCGAAACAGTTCATTCTGATAGCTCAATATAAGTAGAAATAAAATCTGATTGTCTAAGAATGTAAACATGTGTTGATCATGTTTTGTGTATTCCACTGACATATCCTAACATGTTCAAGGAAGCATAATAGGTTACCTAAATTTCAATATCAACTTTTTTTATGGTTTAATCCAAACAAAAGTAGAAAATATCTCAGTATAAATTCAGATGCTGCAGGCGGTGGTATGTTCACCACCGCCTGCAGCAGCAAACACCTGCAGCTCTCCTGAGGCGTTACCTTCATCCCAGAACCCAGAGTCTCCAGGTCTCCGAAGTCCAGCCCCTCCCTGCAGGCGTACAAGCACTCGACCACGCTGTGCGGCTCCACGCTGCCAGGACGCACCGTCACCCCTGACAGCAGGCCGTGGTAACCACCCACAAACTTCACTAAAGTGCACAAACATGTGATATTGTCTCACCAGCTTGTAATTTGCACTTTGTTGTTGCATCAGCAACAGGAAAGACAATCAGCTGAGCATTTCTTTGAAACAAGGCAGGTCACCTGAGTCTTTTCCCTCTGGGATTGTGTTGTTTAGTATGTCCTTCTGCTTCTCTTCGGGCTCTGTTGGGAAAACCACAGAGAGAGGCAGAAAAACAGAAAACAATAAGCCGTACTGAGACAGACACTTCAATGGAGCATGGTGCGAACAGACAGAGGGTGCAAAGATACACAGAAAGCAGGGAACATACAGAAACAGACTATAAATAAATACCACAAGCATGCAGAAGTCAGAAAACTATAGCGGATCTTCAAAAATGCAACGTCTCCTCATTATCTGGCAGCAGCTGCCACCACGCAGGCAGCAGACACAGTGGATGAAACACTGAACGTGCGTATGTGTGTGTGTGTCTTTTCTACGGTAATTGGCTGCCAGAGCTTCCCATTTTAACAAGCGGTTCTGCTTTAAGTGTCTCTGAGTTGCCTGCCCCCTGTGTTGTTCTGCTGCTCTAAATAATTGATAACTCATTTATATTATTAGGCCTTAAAGACAAGACGCAGCAGCCACACTGAGTAAAATGAGTGTGTCCTCACGGTGCGTCATGAGGCGCAGCTGGCTACCTTTGGTGGTGATATTTGTTAAAATGACATTTCAGCTTTGGATGAAATTAAAAATGAAAATACGAACCCCAGCAGGCGCCGATGAGCATCCTCTGACGGGGCGCGGGGTTCGGGATGGCGCCGTTGTCATGGATCAGGGCAGGGTCAAAGGTGACGCCGTCCACATACAGCGTCACTGATGGGAACTGGACACTGAGGGACAGATGATGCCATTCGCTGTCACACACCTGTTGGACGAATATAATACAGGAAAAACAAGAGCATCAGAAAACCCTGAGGGAACATCTAAGCTTTTTTAATTTTAATTTTAGGAAACGTAAAACAATTTCTGCAGAACGAAAATGAAAAACTTCTTCTGGGCAGCTTTATTTTTATGAGGGCTGAGATTTTAACACATTCATTTTAATTTATTAATTACATCACAATTAGTCACGTTTTTTAACATGCAAAAGTCCTGAGACATTTGTATTGTGTTTCTGGTACGGCCATAAATCCAACACACAAACAGTAATGATGGCACTTCCCTTGGGAAACTTGGGGTTAATTTTTCCTTCAAAAAACTGATGGGTCTGATGGGGCACCGGCAAATATTATTGTTGTGTTCAAGTTCCACTAAATGAAGTTATTCAAAACAGCATCTTAATGCTAAACATGGTGCAGCAAGCACAGCTGAACGCTGAGGTCGAGAATATTTTTTCAAAGTAGTTACCTAAATGAAAATGTTTCCTGAAACACTTGAAAGTGCCCAAAATTAATATCAATGTAAATTTAATTTAATGTTAATATCATAAAATTCAATTACATTTATTTATGTTTCTCCAATTATACACACAAAAGAAACAGAAGAACTGATCTAGTGGTGTTGAAGGAAAGCAAAAAGTTAATAGGGGATGAATCGGTAAAATAGTCAAGTTATCATCAGTTGGGAGACACTTCAAGCAGTCGGCATGCCGATGTGAGTGATGCCAAATGCAGCGCTCAGTTGTGGTTGTTGTTGTTGGAACACTTGTGATGTCTGCTAAGCTACAAAAGCTTCTGTGTAACATAGCTAGAGACTAGAGACATTTGTGTAGCATTTGCTGAAACCGAAGCAGTGGAAATGTGAATTAAGTTAATATGCTGTCTCTAGTCTGAGTTCATGCTGTGCTTATTACAAGATTAGATGTGGAGAAAAGCTGTATTTGAGCGATATTTACATAAAGTAGCATATCTCTGTACACCCCTGAAATGAAAGACAGGCAACAGTTTGACAAGACAGCTTTCTTGAACTGTTCATCTGCTGGACATAGTTCCCAAGCGCTGACACTTCTTTGTGCTGATCGACTTTCCTCATTTATTTAGGCACTCACTGTACAAAACACTGCCAAGGCTAGAAACAGGACTAGAGTAGAAAAGACGAGAGGAAAAGCAGCAAAAATTCATTAAAAAATATTAAAAGTCTTTACAAAGCTTCAAGGACTCATAATAAAAATCACTTTAGGAACTACAAAAAGCACTGACTCAATTGAAAGATCACATAACTGCATCAAAATAAGGCATTTACTTTCATCCAAAAGCCAAGTAAGAAATTATCTGCAAGTAAAATACATGCTTAAATACACTTTCCACATTTTACTGAACATTTCTTTTGCTCTCAATTATCCTTGTTTTATAGGTTTCTTTTTATAAACAGACGAAAAAGCACTGAAAAAATGGCAAGGGAATTATAGAGATAAGATGGGGGGGTAGAAGGGAGAAAGACTGGGGTAACAAGATAACGCAGCTCAGACAGAAGGCTTTAACAAATCTCCCCTGTATCAGCTCAGCTTCTTTAATCTGACCAACTTCAGTCTGTCTGAGACCAAAGCTTCAGACAAAACAACCCTCCATCCCCAAAGAAACAAACAGTCATGCATCAAAGTGTTGAAAAAAACACAAAAACACTGTGAGCAAAACTGTTATCATTTTTCTGAAGTTAACTTCTAGTTTTGACTTGGAGAACTGGAGACTCTAGAGTCCTGGGCTCTATTATGCCAATTTACGTGAAACTGTAGCTTTTCTTCTTTTAGGTAGCATATGTAAATATCTAGTTTGAACTGTTTCCATCTTATGTTTCATACCAGAGGTGGGTTGTAACTAGCTATATTTACTTAACTAACTTATTTTACACCATGCTTTTTATTTTTACTTGAGTTATTTTATTATAACTCAAGTAAAGCTACTCTTACTTGAGTGAAGTGTCTGGATACTCTTCCCATTATGAGTAACTTCATTGAATGAAGTACAAACACATTAACCAAAAATGTGTGACGCAGACCTAGAGAACTGATTTCATAAGTTTTATATTATGAAATTATGGAAAATATTTATTTTGAAAAGAGTCTTAGCTGTTTAAAATGTGTTATGTTATTCTTTGCTTGTATTAATATTAATCTTTAAAACACCAGAATTTTCACAAAACTTTTTTTTGTCTGTCTGATGACATCATTGCAAAATTTTTAATCAGATGCTCTGAACAGTTATTTAGGTAGATGTTCTACCAAATACTGTTTACTTTTACTTGAGTACTTTTTACTTTTATTTGAGTAAAAATTAGTTGAAGTAGTGCTACTCTTACTTCGGTACAATTTTTGTGGACTCAACCCATCTTTGTTTGTGCCCAAAAGTTCGATTTTAGTTGCATCCAACCAAACCAGTCAGTTCCAGTTTAGCAAAATCTACATGTTGACTTTTGTGATGGTAGGGCAAATCGATTGATGTGTAATAAATAATAAAGGGTTCTTATTTGAGCAATGAGATTTGGAGATTATTTGACTTTCCTCACCACCCAGCTGGATGTGTTTTATGGGAAGATAAACCTCTAAGTCACATATTTATGCTCCCTATGAACAGAAGGTCAAGGAATCAAGATATCAATAAATGTGCCCTAAGAAATTTGATTAAAAACAAGTATTTTGTGAACATACTAAATAAATTAACTCAAATCAAAGGGTCAATTTTTTAAAATAAATTTTCCAGTTATTTTACTGCAATAAAAGATGAATTTAAGGCTTTTTACCAAAGCTAATAATAGACATGGGCAAATGCTTGACAAAAACACTAAGGTCAAATATTTTGAGGAATAGATATACGTTAAAATTTAATCATCCCTTAAAAATGTTGTAAAAATTAAATCTTTAAAAATGCCCATCAGATTTGCGAACAGTACACATGTTAAATAAATTAATCAAAAATTAGTTTGTTTGCTGATTGCACTTGCTGCTTGATTATTAGTTGTTGTTTATTGCATGTCATTGTACTATTCTCTGTTTATAAGATGTAGTTATGAATAAAGAAATAGATCCATTTGGCATGGCAATCATTATTTTATCAGATGAGAGCTTCATCCCTTCTCACTGCAGCTATTTTTACATACATAAGGGAAATTATTAATCACGGCGAAAACTGCTGACAGCTCTCATCTGGTGATGAGGAATATGTGTAAGGTAATAAAATCGGAAACTAAAAGCAAATATCTTCTTTATATCTAGCTGAGAATGAATGTTAAAAACGGAAGGGAAGGGTTCATGGTCGATGCACAAATTGAATTCTATCTTGGCTTCTATTATCCTTTCACAGGTAGATAATTGCACAATCCGTTAGTCAGACTACAGCTTCAAAAGACGGATGATACACACAGCATGAACCGTTTAAATTAGGCAGTTACTCTATAAAAAGCTTTACAGATAAGAGAAAAAACAGGTTCTATCTTCATACTGCACTATGTAACTTCAAAATTATACATTAAGCTTCCTGCAGAAAGGAAACGAACTACTAAACTTCCTCAAACTCAGTCAGAAAGATAGAAATGCAATTAAAAATAAAGGTTTTTCCAGGACCTGCTCCAGCTTCCAGAGGAACTTGACGGGCCGTGCGGCCGAGACATCGGGCCAGTAGAAGAGGGAGAGGCGGCAGCCGTGGACAGAGAGCGAATAATGGGAGTAGGAGTCATCTGTGGAGCAGAGGAGGAAGAAGATAATTGTTGGATCTATTGCTTGGGGAATAAAGAAAAGAACTGACTCGATTTAGAGCTGAATCGTGAGAATTTCTATGCAGAAGAAAAGGTGGTTTAGCGTGGGTTGTTTATGTAAATCGAACATGAGGGACACTTTTTGTAGCTGTGGCTAGATGTAGCAGCTTTCCCGGTTAAACCTTCAAAACCACAACAAATCCCAGAGATTAAACAAACCGTTCTTTACGGTGCTGCACACAATAGTCTCCTCCTCTTTCCGATTTCCTCTGGACTGAGTGGCTGAAGGCTGGATGTTGGCGCCGCCCCGACGCATCCACAGCTGCAGGGTGAAGTGGTCGCCCGACAGAGCGGACACAACCGAGTCAGGAACCACCGCCACATGACTCGACCCGTTGAAGGAGAACACCAGAGAAGAATCGGAAGAAGGGAGAGTGGGCAGAGCCGAGGTCCAGTTGGCTGACGGAGATGGAGGTGGGAGAAGATCGACTTCGCCCCTGACGGCACCTAATCAAAAAATAGAAAACAACTCAATAGAATTTGACTGTTATTTCTTTTTCCTTCTATAGTTAAAGGCGACCTGTTATGCTTCCTTGAACATGTTAGGATATTCATCAAAAATTTTTTCACAAATCATTCTTAGATAATGAGATATTAATCTGGTCAATTCTACCTATTTCATTCCTGTCAGAATCAATCTCTTGTTACTTTAAATCCAAGGCTGCGTTCACACTGCAGCCTGAAGTGACCCAATTCCGATTTTTTTGACGTAATGTGACCTGTATCCAATCTTTTCATGGCAGTGTGAACAGCACAGGTCAGATTGTATTTCGAATGCGACCCATATCCGATACGTATCTGATTCAATGCGACCTAATGTCCAGGCCGCATTCATCGTCACTGATTCTCAACAAATCTCACTATTCTGTGTCCTGATACACACAAGCAGGAAGAAAAACAACAACCATGACGGACTATATGAGGATTAAGTTGTTAATATGTTGCTCCGGCGGATAACAACTTCAAATGTGTAAGCTAAGCTCCACCGTTAGCCTCCATCTTTACTTCCGCAAACACTGAGCTCTTCTTCTTTTATGGCAGTTGGCAGAACACAGAGAACGCTGTAGAGAACGCCCTCTACTGCGCATGCGGGACACTTTCAGGTCGCTTGCCCGTTCAGACTGCAGAACGCATACAAGTCGCATTTACTGGCAGTGTGAACGGCCCCGGCAAAAAAAATCGGAATTGAGTCACTTCAGGCTGCAGTGTGAACGCAGCCCAAATAAGCTGCTGCTGGCCAAGCCCACAACTCAACGTTTACACTCGCATGTGACAATGGCTGCAACAAAACATCTTTGAACAGCTGAAGGAGAGTCTTTTCCAGCAGCCATTACAGTAAATACCAGCTGACCAAAGGTGCTAGAGCTCTGCTGGGGTTGCTAGGTGACGGGCCAGGCCTCCTCTGAATTTGCTAGGTGATTGGCAGACCCTGACGTTACATAATAGAGATTTTTGAAATGGCTAATTTTCAAGAAACCAAAAAACAAGCTGTATGTTTTTTAAGCACTTTGGCTGTTTTTAGAGATCCAAATGGAAGTACAAAAACGTTCAAAATGTGAAATAAACCACTATTAACTTCAAGTTGAATATGATTTTTGCATCTAAAGTCAAAACTTACCACACAGTCTCCGAACAGAACGGTCAGAGTAGCTGTCTCTGTCACAGCCCTTCCCAATATGGCCGGTCTGGAGTTCTACGGTGGCCTGGATGTTCCACACCGTTTCCTCACAAGTCTCCAGATGCAGGCTGGGGAACAGGGGGATGCTGCCTGACCCGGGTGTGTACTCCACACGTTTCGTCCATCCTTTAAAGAAAGAAAAAACCGAATCAGAACTTTACATTTTAACACACAACACTGACACTAAACTGGATGGGAGATAAATCAAAAGACATAAACCTGTAATGCCTAAAAACAGACAGCAAATGTAAAAACTGCAATAAAATAATAATAACAGAATGACAAGATATCACAGATTTAAAAAATATTAGCTCGTTTTAAAAATCAGGACAGCTTTGCCAAATTTTTGCGTTGCGACAAATTTCATCACCTCTTCTTTTAACAACAATCTGGTTGAGTTTTGCAAGATAAACAAGATATTTCCCTCATCCTTCATTTCAAACACATACTGACAGATGCTGCATTGGGTTCATTGGTCTCTTTGGTCTGTGCGAGTTTACAAGAATGCCGTATTCAAGATTTATAACTTTCTGTCCGTTTGTTCTTATGCAAAGTACATCTGACCTCCAGCTTAGAGTGGGTCATCAATTGAGGCGTTGCTGAAATTGGCTTTATACTCTCTCTGTTCTTTCATTCTAAAAAAGGCACTCAGTGATTCTGAGTTTAAATCTGTCTCTTTCTGGATCAAAGCTTTTCAAACAGAAATTGCAACCACTACCTTTCAGTATTCTCTTTCTTAATATAAAGTCTTCCAGGTACAGGTTTTTATTGTTTGCCAGTGTTTTTCAGCTGGACTCACCCTTCAACAGAGGTGCTGCTGCCATTGGCTGGGTGAGTTTCCATAGAAAGACTCCTTCTGGGCCAAACTATTGAATTGTGCTGTTAATGCCATTAACTCTTAGGATATTTTCACTCCTGAAAACATTTGTTGCATTTTCAGCCGTTGTGGTTTGCTTTCACACTGCTCTGCATCAAATGACCCAAACTAAAACCTGTTCACCTCCTCGCCTGTGGGGGCGCTGCACCAAGAACCACATGAGGACATGACACTAAAACCTCTGAAGAAGAGACCAACTTCCTTCTTCACAAAATGTAAACAAAAATGAAATGCAGCCAGACTTTAGAGGTTGTAGGATTTTTGAGTCATTTCTTCTGGTAGCTCTTGACTCTTGTCTTAGTTTGGTTGTATTTACCCAGAATGCCCCAGCGTTATAGTTCGGTACCTGCTTTTGGAGCGCTCTCTGGTCGGCTTGAATCCACATTTGAACAATGACACAGTTCTCTTTAATCGAACCGAGACCTGGATTTTTAGGCGGACCAGAATTCTGTATTTTGGTCTATGTCAGAATTAAGTTGTTTATTCACACCTCCCTAAATGAACCAGACTTTTCTAGCCAAAAAACCAGAGTGTGAATAAAGTGGACTAAGCAGGGTTGGTGTGAATGCACCCTTAGTTTTCTACTTTTACCTCAGTGTTTCAGTGTTTAGGATTTTCTATCCTCTCTTCCTGCTCACTAATTGGCCAATCATGCTCAACCTGGTTCCTCTGCACGTTTCTCCCTGTTTGAATTATTTCTCTGGGGGCTGTTGCCACATGCTCACAAGATGACTGATTCCTATAATGTTAGTTACTCAAAGCAACTGACTGGGTAGCAAGACGCCAGGTGGACAAAGTACTCCACTCTAATACTTCAGTAAAATATTGATACTCATGGTCAAATCTTACTCAACTACAGGTACAACCTGCTCGGTCAAAAGTTTACTCAAGTTAAAATGCTGTTTGAATATACTTAAGTTTTCAGAAATACAATTCAAACTTTCTGGTATTAGTGCATTGCTGCATTGTTTGTTGTTTGCTTCTAAATATCTTTGTAATTTGCTGAAACCACCTGGCTTATGGACATGTAGAATCACTCTGTTATAAAAAGTCTACACCACCTGTACAATCTTCAGCATAAAAATGCACTAAAAATGACAGCTATTTTCTTTTTCTAATCATTATTTAAAATTGAATTTAAACTGACTGATCCAAATTACATTCCACATGATTGAAGGCCATTTATAACAGATAACATTTACAGTGAATTGGCATGGTACAGATAAATTCAAATGAGTTATATTAAATTTAATTACCTCCCTATAATATTACAAAGCCTTAAAATGGTCTATTTGCAACGCAGCTCACGATCTAATGATGCAACCATGATTAAGCTGAATAGCTGCCCACACAATTTCTAACTCAGTGTGGCAATTTCATCCAAAAATCACTGAATGAAACAACCAAATCACACGTCTGACGCCTCCGCAGAGTTACTCCAGAATAAAAACGGAGACAGAAAAAAGGAGCCGCCTGCGGCGTTGATTACCGATCCAGCCGGGTTTGCAGGACGGCTTGACCGTGACGACAACCTGGGCATCAGCCTGAGCGCGATTCTTCCCACAGTCGAAAGCGGTCACCCAGAAGGTGTGAACACGCTGCCGCTTCGAATCCAACGGCTCCGTGTTCTTAATGTTACCTAGGAGACGCAACGACAAAGAGAGGACATGACATAATGAGACAAACAGAAATAGAAATGGAGGGCCAGTCGGGAACAACAAGCTTATTCAACTGAGTGAAAAACCTCCTGAAGCTCCACATGTGCACTGAGTCAAAACAGGGTTTTCAGCTCCGCTTTCAGGGCGAAAAACAGGAAGATAAATAACATCGAGCAGGATGAAAACAAACGGGTTTTTCCTGCTTTTATAGATAAGCGTGAACAAAGTGAGTATCTGTGAAGGGCTGACAGCACTCTGCATGCTGCCTGAAAAACAGCAGGTAGGGAAAAGAAGATGCTTTGACATGAAGAGATGAAAACAAAGAGAAACACAAGAGAGATGCAAAAATAAAGAGCATGCAGCACAATGGGAACAATAGATCTCTGTGGTGCTGTCTGAAAACAGAAAGAAGCTACTTTACTTTGCAGGATGCAGAAAATGTCCAGATCTAGACATTTTCTGCATCCATTTTCTGCGTCCAGATCTGGACATTTTCTGCATCCATTTTCTGCGTCCAGCTCTGGACATTTTCGGCAGCGTCATGCTATAACAGGGTCTCCTCAGCTGCTGGGTCACATTACTGGACTGAGCCCCCGGAGTGCAACGCCGGACTGTAAATACAGAGAATCTAACGAGGCAGAAACAAAACGGGATGCTCCATTAAAGCAATACCTCTCCACTACAGCTGGAGCTGAGACTTTGCAGATGCAGAAATCAAAGTCTGCCCCCACAAAGTCTATTTCAACACTTGTTGTTTATACCTGAGGATTTAAGTCTCTGCAATTTTCATAAATTTACCACTCCACAAATATCAATATCTCAGCAGAGGCTGCTGTTCGATCTTTATGCTTTGTTTGTTTTCAGAGTTTAGAATCACTTTGCTGAAATATCTATTTGGCTTCAAAATGTTTCTTTTTCTCATGTTTTTAGCTGTATGAAACCACAGAAAGTCCAAAACATACAGACACGTGGAGGAAGGTGCTCTGGTCAAATGACCTGACGCTTATCTGCACTGAAATGCTAAGCGTGGTGGGAAATAGACAACGTGGTGCTGGAAGCATCATGCAGAGCAATGCTTTTCTTCTGCAGAGACACAGAAATGGGTCAGGTTGATGGGAAGATGGATGGAAAAAAGCTTGTGAAGGTTCACCAAAACGACTCCAAGCATACAGATTTCATTCTGTTTCAGAATGGCCCAGTCAAAGTTCAGACCTAAATCCAATTTTTTATAAATCTGCACAAGAGTTAAATCGAAATGTTCACTGACACTCTTAAAACAATCTGAGTGAAACTGAAAAGTTTATCAAAGAATTGTGAAAAGGTGGAAGAGAAACACAACAAAACACTTGAATGTGCAGCTTTTTACTATTTCTGGTAAAGAATTTCCAAAAAATGTTTTAATTTCTCCACAACTTGAGACTATTTGCAATAATTAGGTGATTTTTGAAGGCAGTTTGGTTTAACTGAATGCTATCTAGGGATGTTTTAATAAAAAAGGCTCAATTCAGATTGAAGACATTTTGTAAAACAAAAAGTGAAAACTACGGATGCAACTAACGATTATTTTAGTAATTGATGAATCTATCAGTTGTTCTGATGATTAATCGGATTAAAACAAATTGGCACATTCTGCAGATTTATAATTTAACCATTTCAGCCTTTCTAAACAATATCAATATGAAACAATATGAAACATGCAAATAAACAAATAATTTAATTAATTTTTTAAATAAGAAAAAGCAACAACACAGCAGCTTTTAGTGTTGCTTTTTGTGGAAAAGGATACAAAAATATCTAACATCAACATGTAAAAAGCTCAGACCTTTCTGCTTGAATTAACTACAATGCGGTGAAGGACTAATCTGATGATTGTTTTTTGGATTGGTTGATTAATAATTGAATAGGAAAAGTGAGCAATAGGAGATTTATTTACAGAATGTAAACAGGATGAAGCTTAAACTTTGTCACATGAAGATTTTATGATGGAACTTGTTTACATGCAGAGTACTTTCATTTCTTTCTTAAATTCAAAATGTCTTGGCTTAATTACTGCCCTAAGTATATTATCTTTTTGGCAAATAGAGTTTTATGAGCCTGAATATTCAGGTTAATAATTAATTGGTTGCTAAATTAGTTTATGGTTCTTTCCATAAACGATTAATCACAATTAATCGTTTCAGCTCCAGTGATGACTAGGCATCATTTTCCTTCCACCACTTACAAATGAAGCACTAACATGGAAAACTACATTGAAACTCGTGGTTGTAGGCTGATCAGATGTGTGAGTATGTTGTTTTTTGCTCTGTTAGCACAGCGTGAAGGACGTGAACCGTCTCACCGTCGTTGTCGATAGCGAAGGGCACGTTGGGAGTGATGATGTCATAGAAGCAGATCTGGCTGTACTGCGGGGAGCAGTCGGCATCCAGAGCCTCGACTCGCACGATCCTGTCAAACAGACGGCCCTCGGGGACCGAGGCCTCGTAGCGACGCTCCACAAACACCGGGGAGAACTCGTTGACGTCGTTCACACGGACATGAACCGTGGCCCTAAGGGAGAGGAGGCAGGGAAGCAGAGAGACGAGGGTTTACTTCGCTACAGCGGGGATCTAACTCTAAACTAACAAACATCTTAGTAAATAATTAATCTATCGATAATTTTAATGTTGGAGCCTCAGGCTGCAGCGTAGTAGAAGAAGGTCTGTCACAATAACACATTTGATAATATTGCTGTTTTGAGACCATCTTAAAGTAAAATATTAATAATGGCATAATAATGCAAGTTCAATAAATAAATATCTACTAGAGGTACACCGATCGATCGGTCACCGATCATAATCGGCCGATTTTCGTGAAATCGGTGATGATCGGTATCGCCGATCATTGGCTCTGTTACCGATACCGATCACCTGCATCTCATTTCTCAGCCTGTCTGTCCAGCTGGTCTCGTCTTTCCTTCATGGCGCAAACGCGCAGCAACAAATGCTAAGCGATGTGTAACTATAACGCACTGAGTGAATGGGGACGTTTGCGTGTTGC
>CAEGAF010144930.1:0-35944 GCA_903067075.1 Micropoecilia bifurca
CTCGGCGTGAATATGTGAAGCGGAGGGTACCTGACCAAACGTCAATATGTTACGAGTTGGGAGTGAGAATGTGTTGGAATATCATATCAACAGTCTGACATGATGGCGTGATGATTAAGTCTGCTTTAAGATCTGAACAACTTGAGATAGTTGATTTATTGTCTCTTACAGAAAAGTGTGGAGAAAAATATGTGCTATAGCTCAGGACCATGATCGTAAACTTCAAGAACTGAACTTAATCCGCCTCAAAATGACTAAAAACCTTGAGTAAAAGTTTTGGAGTGGCCTGACCCAGAGACTAGTTGGTACGTTCAAAGTTAAATCCCAATGAGATGTTGTGGTGTGACCTCAATTTGCGGACAGGCCTTCATTTTTAAATAAAGTGGATTAACCTGATTCTAAAGCTGATTTAGGACTTTTACAGCCGGTATGAGTGAGAAGATAAATGGCAGGAGCCGTGTTTTATTTTCTGTTTTGTTGAAGCACTCAACAGTGGGTCACTCGTATCACACGGTGACGTCATATGACAAGACTTCCAGCTTGTCAGAACTATGGCTTCCATGTGAGTGCCATCAGAGTCACATGCACGGAGACATGCAAAGTAGAGAGGAATCTCCTTGTGAGGGCACGGCACTCACTGCTCAACAACAGCTCAGCTGAGTCGTCATCATGTGATGCTTTATGACTGAGGGCAGGTGATGCAGTTTGAGACATTTTCTCAATGCCACAACTCTCCAATTGTCGTGGTTAAGAGAACTAATGAACCCCTGTAAATTATTTATTGTAAAATGTAGTGCCTTGCAAAAATCTTAGTACCGCTTGATGTTTTTTTATGTTGCAACCATAAATCTCAATGTGTTTTATTTTACTTTTAATTGACAAAGTAGTATATAATTGTGAAGTAGAAGGGACATTATGCATGTATTTAGCATTTTCATTTTACAAGTATAATTCTTAAAAGGTAAATGTGCATTTGTATGTATCCCACACCAAGAAAACATCTCACAGAGCACTGTTCAAGCCATCATCTTAAAATGGAAACAGCACAACTATTAGTCTGGCCCAGTGGTGTCAAACTCCAGTCGTCAAGGGCCGATGTCCTGCAACTTTTAGATGCGTCTCTGCATCAATACACCTGGCTCTGCTAGTGAGGCAGTTTCACCATTTAATTCAAGTGTGTAGGACAAGGGACACATGTCAAAGTTGCAGGACTCTGGCTCTTGATGAATACCGTTTGAGACCACTGTTTAAAAGGTACTGGTTTAAAAGTACTTACAAATAATTTGCTTGGCTTGGCAATATTGAACCTTTTGGCTCGCATGCAAATTGTTGTGTTTGATGGAAACCAAAGGCATCATATTAAAAGCACCCACACCTTTAAACATGGCAGTGGCTGCATCATTCTGCAAGGATGCTTTTCTTTAAAGCAAATCAAATGTTAGAATAGAACGGCCAAGTCAAAAATCTAAACGTAAATCCAAACATCCTGAACCGTCACATTGTGGCTCAAGTGCTCCCCCTGATGGCTATTAGGTCAAACAACAACAGCTAAATCGATGCCTACTGAGAACAGTGTATCGCCCATCCAACGTGGTAACTTCATCTTTAGGTTTTTATCAACAAAGTAGGCAGCATAAGCTAGTCTTAGCAAGGGAATCTTGGATAACTCAAGCTGATCTTTGTTTCTCACAGCTTCTTTGGTTTTAAGTTGGTTACTGATTGGCTTAATGAGGTGGGAGGATAACACCTTAGTTCCCCAGGCAAGGCTGTCTAAAATAGATACCATCAGCCGTAAAAATGCAAGGAGAAAGTATACACTCATTATGTCTCAAAGGGAGAGGGGGATGGGGGATGATTTCGGTGTTTTCACCAAAGCAGCAGGTGCGGTCGGTCTGGAGTTCTGCTGTGATCACTGGCTGGCTGTGATTTTTTCATCTTGAAAGCACACACATGCATGAACATAAGGTTGCTTAACTGGCTCTTTTGAAATAAGTGGAAACAACCAGAGGTCTGGGTTATGTTATGGCTGAAAACAGCCTGGAGGCAGAGCAAGTTTCAGGCAGAATGCTGATGGATGAGGTGGGCAGTGACCAGCAACAGGTTGGGTTGTGTTCATGTGAACCCTGTGTGTCTGATGAATTAATGTGAGGCCTAAAACCAGTGTTTAAGATTTGCTAAAGGAAAACAAAAGATAACATGCACACAATTTGGAGAGTAGAGTTAGTAGGAGTGGTACTTACGGCAAAACACTTCCAATTTTAGTTTGATCAGAACACGTGACATGTCTTCAAAAATGGAGGTCTTTGTCCCTGAGTGCATCTTTCAAGGCTTTTTGTGTTGGTTTTGAAGTCCTGGCTTCTTCCTCTCTGAGTGATACCTGCGTGTAATGTTTGAAGTGTGGCACCTTCATCCATCTGTGAACTATTCCCAAAGATGAACCAGACTTGTGCCAGTCCATAATTCTTGTCTTCGTTTTCAGACATTTACGCCATGGCAACATCATCTTGGTTTTCCCAAATGTTTAAAGGCATTGTAATCTTGGTGTAAAGCTCTGTAGTTTTATAAAGTCTACACCTCTAAATCAGGTTATCGCTTATTTTGGGATTTCTTTGCGTTTCACGTGAGCTGTCCTCTTTCGCCTGGCTTGGGTGCTGCCGTTTCAGGCTTGTGAACACGTAGCAGGTCATTTCTTGGGTGATGTTTGCCATTGCCCTAGACATAGACCATTCACCTGAACTAACCGGGCCCTTTGATGTTTCAGACGCTCTGCAGGCAGGACTGCTGAGTGTTGCAGGAGGTAAACAAATGGAAAATTGCTCACAAAAAGCCTGCAGCCTATTGTGAAACCTAAAATACCCTGCACGTTCTGCATGCTGCATATAGGTTTAAAGTAGGCATGTGACATACCCAGATAAACCAGTTGCCAAATCATTGCACTCCTCCAAATTGTGTACACAAACAACTATTATTTAGACATTTCATTTTGGGCCATATCAAAAATCTGAATACTCTTAAAGGGCCGGTTGTGCCAGAATACACTGGTAAAACCCATTAAATTGTTAAAGTATTAATAAATAGCTGTTCTTCTGGGGTTTTGTGATTGCTTAGTGTTTTTTTTAATCAAAATTACAGATTTTGTGATGTCAATTTAGAAATGTTTGTAAGGATTTTTTTTACAATATTTGTGCTAATGACTGATGTTAAATGTTACTTTTTATTACTCATGGATGTCAAGTTATAGTCAATTACGGACTATCACTTGACATCCAGTAAGGCTGAGACAGCAGTCACTTAGGCTCAATGTTTTTGACCAATTTTGAGAAAATTTGCAATAAAATCAGAAAAAAATGTGGAGATTTGTTGATTTTGTGTGAATTTTGCAGATTTGTGGAAAAACTGGAAGGACTTATTGGTGTAATTTGGAGTCAAAGGGGCCACATAAGAAGCTACAGCGAGACAGATGTGGCTCCCGGGCCTTGAGTTTGACACCTGTACTGTCCCTGCAGGTCAGAAAAGCAGTCAAGAGGCCCACTATAACTCTGGAGGAGCTGCAGAGATTCACAGCTCAGGCAATGGGAGTTTTTTATAAAAGGCATTAAGCTTTCTGTTACTTTGAATAACTTTTACTCCGTTTGATTTGAAGGTCTGTCTTAATGATAAATGCAGTAGTATAGTGGAACAATGTTTTATGTTGTATATCTCTGATTTAAATGTATTTTGTCAGAGAAACAATAAATGTCAATCTCAATAAGAAGATTACTGTTGTTTTTGAAGGCAAACTGTATGAGAAAATCCTCAAACTATTTACCTTTAGCAACTGAGGTTTTGTGAATAAACATTTGTAATCTACAGTGGTTTACTAGATAATGTCTACCCAGTGTTCTTCTTTGCCTGAAAGGAGTTTTGGCAACCAAACGCATAAAAGTTAAAGTTTAATCTTTAACTTTTGTTCTCTTAACAAATGTATAAGCTTATCAAAGCAGGGAAGAAGTAAAAACATCAAATAAAAAGGTAAAAAAGTCACCAAATTTAAAACACTTTTTAAAAACTAATCATTCACCTCGATTGAATACATTTTGTCATTTTACTACCACAATCGCCAATGTATTTTATTGATATTTTAGTTGCGCTTTTGTTTTGTAAAGAAAAAAATCTGAAAAGATATGCCAGGAATTTTCCTGAATTTTTTTGCCCTTTTTTCTTTGCCATATTTGTTGTCCTGATTGAAAGTCAAACTTTTACTTAATGTGCTCGACACAAAGATATTTTTTTATATGAAACAAATGAAGAGCGACAATTTTATACAGTAACTGAAGTTATAATAACAAAATCACGACAGTTGAACACAGATACGTTTTCCTAATAAATATATTCAGTGTTTATTTTAATAACAATTCAAGTAAATAAGTAAATTAATCTTTTTTTGTTGTGTGTTTATTTCTAAAGGAGGCGGATATGACGCTATGCAAATTATCCAATCACAGCCATGCTAATAACTTGTAGCAAAACGCCGGTTTAAAGCGCCTCTTTTCAAACTGAAGCCCAGACTAACTACAGTCCTACTCAGCTCTTTGTACTGTTACTGAATGTTAGTTACTCACAGACCGATAATACTGAAAAGTAAAGGTTCCTCAGTAAAGCGAGGTTAAACGGCACCGGCAAGTAGGCGAAGCTGGACTTCCGAGTCGAATGTTTTTATTTTCATAATAAAACAATTTCAGTGTCCATCCCCGCCCCTTTCTGTTTGCTGCAGCGAGGTGTACTTGACAGAAAGTGCAGACGAGCTTCCGAATCCCTGTCAAGTCACGGCCATTTTGTGAGTGGCATTTTTATGAGACGCTTTTTTTAAAAAAAAAGTTGTGGAAAACCGTGGCTGAGGTTTTTATTGTTTACGCTGTATTTAAAATACATATTTGTGTTTGACATTAAATAAGAGTAGATGTTTTCTGCTGTAGGTCAGCTGGGTTTATCAAAAGTTTATACTTTTTAAATGCCAAGGAGTTTTTTTTTAAAGAATTATCATTGCTTCCTTTATATTTGGAAGCTCAATACACACTACATTTACCACACCTTTGAATAATTTGGGAAAGCTCAGATGATATCATGGCAAGCTTCTGGAAGGCTAATTTACACAATTTAAGTCATTAATGTTATTTTATTGTTACAATATCGTAGTACAATTTCTGGCTAGGCTACCCCCTGTAACTGCTTCCTTGAATGAATAAGAAGGGTATTGTAACCAAACAATTTATTCTTCCTGTATTTGTCGTGTACTTCTATTCATTGTTGTGATTTTAAATTCAAAATATCAGGATTTTCACATCACTTTATTCAAATTACATCAGATATCAAAACAGCATACTGGAATAACGGTAGCCTACTCTTACCGCGCGAAACTACCTCTCACAATATGGCGCCCGCACCGACGTATCACTTATAACCGGAGATGTAGGGGCTTTTACTTTGAAGAGTAATTACCGGAAACGCCTTTGTGTTTCAGAGCATGTGATTGTGTGCGGAGCATGCAGTTGATTGTCAATGCTTAAGCGGCTCAGCAGTGGTGCTGTCGGTCTCTGTGGGTACAGCCAGGCTTTAAACAACTTTTTTTCATTAGCAGCAAAGCTCTTTTCTACATTTGCTATAATGTATCGACCGGTAGCAGCTTCTCAGCTTACCCGTAAAACAGCCCGTAAGCACACAAATTAACCCAGCTGGTGAGTAATGTAGCTACATTTCAAACGCACAAGAGAGGCTAGCTAATAAATGTCCTGACTCCTTTAAAAAACAGACATAAAATGCGAAACGCTGTCTTGAAGAAGTCTCTTTATACCGGCTGGTTAATTAATAACGAACCTTTTAGTTGACTAGCCTCCTAGACAAGGTCAAACATTTAAAAATAGCTACCAATAGCTAACCAATCTGTGTGACACTAAAGCAGAGCTGAGCTTTGATTTCTTTATTAGCTTCTATCCTTCAGTTTAAAATCCTCCCAGCGTGTTTTGGAGGAAGTCGTCGTCGTCGCTGACAGTCCAGGAACAGATGACATTTAAATAGTTTGATAGAAGTAGGCGGCGTCGGTCTGCCTGTTTGACAGGTTCGCGGCTAAAAGCGCAACCGATCGGGACGTGATTTTCAGGTAATTTCCCCCTCTCCCCTCCCTCCCCTGTTATTCAAGTTACGTCGATTTTTCTCCGGCCACCTCAGGATGCTGGCAGCCGCCTGGGTGTGGCTGACGCGGACCACAGAGACCGGGAGCAGCAGATCTCGGGGATAAGCCAAACCGAGCCGGATCGCTACTCCTCTACTTTTTCCTCCCCCCCCCCCCCCACCCAACAACCTCCCCCCCCCACCTTCTCGTTTCTTTGAAAGCGCAGCGGGCGGCTTTTCACGAGCTCGAAAGCCGTCGCCCGATCAGCCAATGACCAGGTCCGAGTCGAAGAGAAGCGGCGCGTCCGGCGGCAAGTGCGCCGGCGCCGGCGCCGCGTCCGCCGGCGAGCAGGTCAACAACGGCTCGTTTGACATGGGCTTCCCGGAGCCGAGCCCCGCAGGGAGAGCCAAGGTGCTGAAGCAGAGCCTCCACCGGAGAGTCGCGGAGTGCGAGGTGTACGACGACGGGACCAACACCTTCTTCTGGTGAGTGGGGGACCTGAGGGTGTCACGACCACCTACCCACAGGGGATGGGGGGGGGAGTTTTGTTTTCTAATGGATCAAGGTTGTCTGAAAGTCAGCCCCCAAGTGACATCCGTTTGTTCCAGCGCAGCTAGAGCTGAATTAGTGGGTTTCCTCACACAGACTCACATTTTGCATCCAAGCTCACCTACTGTAATGTTCCCACCCTGCTGCTCACTCAACACAAGATGAAGATGGTTGACTTCTTACAGATGATTAAACCTGAGGCTCTGTGCAGGTTGTGTTTGTGTGTGTGTGTGTGTGTGTCTGTGTCTGTGTCTGGGAATGTCATTGCCTCCTTGCTGCAGTTTTTCCCAGCTGTCTTGGCTCTTCAGTGTAAAGGTTTAGTGTCTTTGGTGGCAGAGGTAAGTCCCATTTTTCATGTTGCGTCAGCATTTCAGCTTATTTAGTGTTTGACTAAATTTGGGCTTAAACAAGTAAGCAGATTTATTGTGATTAATCGGTTATTGAAATAATTCCCAGATAATTTAGTAATAGATTATTTAAGTGGAGAATACATGCTGAAAGAACAACACAGTCAGAGGTGGACTAAGTCAAACCTGTATAAATGTGTGTTTTGCATTGAAGAAATGGCCGACTTTATCTGTAAATATGTTCTGCCCAAATTCAAATTCTGTGAAAAAAATAACCTTTTATTAATTTACCAGATTAGCCCTACACTGTACTAATGATAAGCCAAGCAATAAAACACTGAGCTTTTCACACGTTTATGTTGAAACATATTTTTTTCCAGCTGCAGATGCATACACTAAACATTCTGTTTTTGTATTTTATCCAATAAAATGTTTTACTTATCAAAAAAGGAACTCAATTATGTTTATTTACATTTTACTTGTGTACAAAAAAAACCTGACAAGGTGCCTTGGCAACCTTAAAAGGTTATGACTCAATGGTTGCTAACTTGCTGCTAATATACTCTTCCTAGCTAGCTTTTTGTTCTTTTAAGGAAAATGCATCACTAATTGGCTTGACAATTGTTTTTGCTCATAAGATCCAGCAAGATCCCACAATCATTTCCTATATTTAAAGGATTTTATTTCTTTTGGTTTTTTTTTGGTCTAGCATTATATACTTAAACAGATATCCTGTTTTAAGTAAAACAGATATCCTGTTTAAACAGATATCCTGTTTAAGTATATAAATGAAAAATCTTTAGAAAGTGCCATTTAAAAAAGAAATCTGATTAATCATCAGAATAATCGATTACAAAATAATTGTCAGCATTTTGTATAAATTTACCCTCTTCCCTCATAAAAACAAGTGTCTTCCAGACTGAGTGCAAATCTTTTCTGGCTAATTTCATCTAGAGTTTATTCAACTAACTAGTGAATCCGCTTGAATGCAAAAACTAATGCAGTTAAACTACAACATGCCTGTTTGTTAAGTTTATTTTTTATGTTTTATTTCATCTTGATCCTTTTGATCTCTGCTCCAGACTTTTCGCCACATTTTATCACGCTGCATCGACAAATTTCAGGAAAGTTGCAAATGAAAGTCTTTAAACCGTGCTTTGCATTAGTATTCAACTCCCACTTACTCTGATGGCACTAAATGAAATGACTGGTTCAGGATCTGACGAAAGATGGATGAGGTTGAACATTAAAAGCCAAGTGTTGTTTAAATTTGGCTTCCCTTTACAGCAAGACAACCTTTTATTGCCAGTTCATTCTGTCACATGAAACGTCAATAAAACAGAGGTTTGACGAGCCACGTTTGGTGAAAATAAAACTGTGAAATCCTCCCCACATGACATGCGCAGCGAGTCGTTGATTGATCCGATGCGTCTTTGGAAGCGGCGCTGCTGGTAATCTCCACCTCAGACATGTGTGGAAAATTGGTGACAGCTGGCCAGTGATAAGAGTGAAGGATTTAGTGATTATCCGGATCACAGGTCAGCCTGGAAATGCAGAAAGCGGTTAAAAGAGCAGCTGCTTGTTTTCTTTTTGCAAACAAGCAGATCTGACTTTGAGTTTAGTTCACCAAGGGTTGTGGAGAAATGCCCCAAAACAGTTTGAGGACGAGGAAACCCGTCTCGAGTTGGTGAGAAGATGAAAAGTTGAAAAGTAGAGGCAGTCCGCCTTTCCAGACTAGAAAGTGGTTTTATTTTAAGAAGGAGGGGGAAAATAAGAGGATTAGAATGGACATCACTCTGATTTGCAGTAAATGTTTCTGTTGCTGTAACTTTTCTACCCATTTAAAACTGCTGGTTGTGTCTCCGGTTTACCGACGGGCTCCTTTCTAATCTCAGACTCTCTCTGAGCTACACAGAACCGGTATTTGTTCTCCTCCGTTGTTGCTGTGTGGTTGTCAGCCTGGAGGCAAACAATGGCCCTCCCCTCTTCCTCCTGCCGAACAGGTTGGATAAGGAGGTGGAACCGGGATAAAACTCTGAGGCCACCATGACTCACTTTGAGGACTTGGAGAGCAGCTCTTGTTCTTCAGGTTGACTGGTGGAAGCTGTGATTGCAGCATGAAATGCATCCGTTAGAATTCACCTTGCAGAAAGTAAAACCTGTCCTAGTAACAGTCTGAATGCAGGTGCTGGTCTGTTAGAGGAGCTTTGTTTTGTTTATCTGTATGCATTTATTTCTTCATTCACTTCTTTTTAGCTCAGATTATTGAAACAGACTGCGCAGATTTGACAATTTGTACCAATATCCGAAACAGATATTGTTGCTACGGCAGACAATCAGTACTCGCAGGTATTATTTTCCATATATATTTCTCTACCCTTTCCACACTTTGGAGAAAAATGACTTCTCTGCTGTCCTTACCACAGCTATGGTTAAACTTCCCACAATTCTGCGCTGCATAAATATCAATGTGACCAACTGTCTTCACTCCCCTACAGTAAACATGTCAACATCGATATCGGCCCAGTTTTATTTTTCTTACTGGTAATTTTATATCGGCCGATTTCGATGTCAGTGCCGATATATCGCAGTTCGCTAAATGAAACCTTTAATTTCTGCGACTTGCTGGTATTGGAATGTTTCAACGTTAATATTTAGTTCAGATGATAAGAGCACATACAGCTTTTATTTTTTGCCTTGTAAATTTGATTTTAGTTTTGACAGTAATATAATTCTGTCTGGTGGTTCTTAGCTCTAAAAATCACCATTAAATCTCCAATATTGCAGTTCATGCATCTCCAGGTCAACATGCTAAATTGACCTTTGTTTTTTCTAATTTGATTTCTGATCTGATAAATTAAAAAAGTGTCAAAAAATGTAATCAGTTTCACTTTATGACTTGGTTTTGTGCCTTAAGAAGAAGAAAAAATTCTTTATGCAACACATGTTTGAAGTTAGTTCTTAAGTTGCATATATTAAAAAGAAAAAAAGCAGAAAGTGAAGCTGAAACGCTTAATCTCTCTATATGCAGCATTCAGCTCATCGCTCCAGTTGGAACGCTTCTTCATTTCTTACTTTAGAGGCAATCAACTCTGTTATCATCAATAAGTGGTCAAATAAAACTTTGCCCTCGCAGTAAATCTATCTATAGATAGTAACAATGCACAGATATCAGAGTGACAACACTATTTCATAATAAAGGCCAAAGTTTGGTCATTGGTTGTGGGTTCATGAGGAAAGTCGATGGTCCACATCATAGATTCAAAATGTTTGTGCAACAACCTAGATGGGGAGTTTAACCATCTGTAGTTTATTTGTAGCTAAACTTAATTTATTAGTTTCCAGACAGAAATCTCTGCCTTAAAAACGGGAAAATTTTTTGTTAGATCAACACAAAGCAGCTCATAATTATAAAATTCAAGTCAAAATGATGCATATTTGGTGTGTATATTGTAGTCAATACTTTGTTAACCACGGTTTGCTACAATTACCTCTGTACTTCTTCTGGGGTTTGTCTGTTCTCTCTTCATACATGCAGGCAACGGTTTCTTTTGCCCATTTTGCGTTTCAAAGTTGGTCTTGAAGTATTAAGTTCTGCCACAGAGGGTCTACAGGTTTAGGTCTTGACTTGGGGAGCATTTCCACCAACTGAGAGTGGTAAAAGACTGACAAAATGTATTGTCACTTATGCATCAAACTACTGGCAGCTCCTTGTCATAAAATGACAGACCAACAGTATGATATGATTATGATATGATCTAACAAGGTCTAAATGTTCTCGCAAAACACTCCTGAGAAATGAAGTTCTGCAGCTTTCGCGGCCGACTTTTCTAAGATCTCCGCTGGCAGCTCCTTGTGCAGACATGGCCGCCGTCCCTCCAGGATTCAAGCATCAAAACCGGTTTTTGTCTATAAATGGCACCAGTGTTATTTTTGCCGTCTCTCTCTCTGCCCCTGCAGGCGAGCCCACACCCTGACGGTGCTGTTCATCCTGACCTGCGCCCTGGTCTACGTCACGCTGCTGGAAGAGACGCCTCATGACACAGCCTACAACACTAAAAGGTCAGCGCGCCGCCACCGTCACGTCCCCCCCCCTCTTCGCCTGACCCCTGAGAGAAGGACAGGAAATTTTCCACGAAACGGCTGGAGCTGCTTGATTGGATTTTGCTTCCCGCCATGTGGCTGGAAGCACTTCATCAGGAGGAAAACTATGAATCCACTCCATTTGTTTCCATCCAGTTTGTCTTTGAGTAATTTTCTGCGAGTGCGTCGGGCTGATGGCGCAAACATAAAGATGCCTCGGAGATGCAGCTTTGAAAATAGCAAAGTGAGAACCACAGAGGAAAAGTGTTATAACTAATGACTTATGGCAGGCTGTTTAACATAAAATCACTTTCGCGGACTCTCCACCTGCTTTGCTTTCGGAGGGGAAATTACCGGGGAATCCCAAACAGCTGAAACGCTAAGCCTGGCAGCAGGGGTAGCAAAGCATGGCGGCCCGCCATGCCTATAATACACTGGGGGAAACCCTGCAGCTCCCACCCAAAACTGTCAGAAAATGCTGCAACATGGAAAGATCTCAGCAGTAGTGAATGAAGAACTTCTTTCAAGTGCTTCAGAAATTTGCAAAGAATTCACGCTGCAGTTAAAAACGGCTTTGAAAGTCAGGCAGTCGTATTCCAGTTCTTTATCTTTATTAAAAAGGTTTTAATTGTTTTATTGAAATTTCAGAACGTTATTTACATCTCTACTTTATTTGGAGATATCTTTAAAGGACTTCTGACTGGTAAAATCTAATCTAATTTTGCCTCATCATTTTTTGCTTTCAAGATATCTGTGATTTAAGTAGTCAAATCTATGAGTCTCCTATCTAAAAATACATCTTAGATGTTTTGAATTATGGCATCTTTACTCAGAATTATAACTAGTCGAAACAAAAAGTGAGATATTAAATTGAATTATCTGAAGCATGTTTCAGGTAGCCAGAAATTCACTACAGATGCAACAAACTAATGGTAAATTTGACGTCCTTTATGTTAGTCACATCGTAGAGATATCTTACGTTGTTTTATGTTAAATCTGTCTGCTGCAGGTGACTAACTCTTTACGTTGTGAACTTATCCCTCAAAGGTAACTCAAGACAAGCATCTGTGGGTTTTATAGAACTGTGAAACCTCAGAAACTGGGAGAAATGCCAAGCGGCTGCCATGTGATTCACTTTTCTCCGTTTGTGCCAGAACCACTAAAATTTAGTGACGTTTGTCTTGGAAAACCGGTGGCAAAAAAAAACAGCCTGCAGTTTATCAGACTTGGACGGCAGCAGCAGCATTTATAGTCCCTCTTCTGTTCTTGGGTCTGTTTGTTGCCTGTTAAATTGCATTAGGCCTTCCTCTGACAGTATTACCAGGTGGATAAGAGGCTGAACATGTAAGCTGTCTGAAACCTTTTCTAACGGTTTGGAGCCAAAAGGCAGACCGAATCGCATCTAGTTCTGCTCTGTGTTTGTTTTAAATTTCACAGGGGACCGTAGCTTCTCGTATGTTTGTTTTTATTATTATTTTTAGATTTGTTTGCTTCTGTAAGAGGATGCTTGTGTGTTTAACGAGTCTGATAGAAAGATTCCCAGGAAGTTGGGCTCAAGCTGCAGCCAGTGATTCATTTTGTTTGTTGATGCGTCTGTGAGAGATTGCAGGAAGGCTCTTAACGGGATTTGCTGCCGTCAGCAGAGTC
The DNA here is from genome assembly GCA_903067075.1 of Micropoecilia bifurca. Lineage (NCBI taxonomy): Eukaryota > Metazoa > Chordata > Actinopteri > Cyprinodontiformes > Poeciliidae > Micropoecilia > Micropoecilia bifurca. Next base: position 12,775 of record CAEGAF010144930.1, read on the forward strand.
CGGCTCGTCGGGATAAAGATCCACTCTCATATGTACACACACTCTCACTCTATAGGACATTGCTTTTTCTGCCTTTAACTAGTTTGCACCCACCTTTAACGTTTACATGCAGCACTCCTCTCTCAACTCACACACTTACTTCTCCTCCCACACACACTTGCTCAATCAGTCACACTCATGTGACTAGACTTGCTGGCAAAGCAGCTCTGGCTTTAATTTTAGCCAACGTCTGGCTACTTATCCCTACCTACGCTGCAAGTTCAGACTGGTACCATCACCTGACATAATATGGCTCTGATTCAGGATGTCTGTGCATCCTTAAAACGTCTTGAGTTCATTGATCTAAAGTTAAGGCCTTAAAATGTCTTAAATTCATTAAAGAAAATGTAAGTTGGCCTTAAATACTGTCACCTTATTAAAATTACAGCTTAAGTCATTTTTTGCCTGAAGTGATTTTTGCAACGACAAAAAAATCGTTTTTGACAAAAAAAATTACTTGGGCCGTTATTTTAGGAAAATAACAAAATGTTAATCACAGGTCTGAAATTTTGTCATAGCAGCACAATTTATCTCATACTATGCAGGTTTTTTTCTCGCAGGACGTTTTTATCAGGCAAAAGTTTGAGTTGTGCACAGACTTCTTCACTCACTGCATTTTTGAGGTTACATGCAACTAGCTGCTAATACTAGCTAGCTGGTACTAGCTAATGTGACTAGTATTAGCTCGTACTGCTAGTACCAGCTAATAACTCGTATTAGCAGTAAGTTATTAGCTGGTACTGCTAGTACCAGCTAATAACTGCTTCATTATTAGCAGTTAATAATAATGAAGCAGTTATTATTATTGGCTCATACTGCTAGTATGAGCTAATACTAGTAGTACTACTAATACTAATATTAGCTAGTTTATTAGCTAATACTAGCTAGTTGGTGTGTTTGCTTACTTGCTAGCTAGCAAGCGAATGAACAAGACAGCTAGCATATTGCTCTCTAGCTAACTTCCTTGCTAGCTAGAGAGCAATATGTCATTCAAGAAGCACACATTTTATGACAAACCCACATAAATTCTCCAGAAATGTCAGTTTTGATCCCCTTTGTTTCTTTTCTACAGCTCTGCCTTGTTATCTTCAGTAAGTCTTAAATTTGAGTTGGTGAAGCTGCATAAACCCTGTAATTAGTCTTAGCTTCAGGTTCCTGGTCGATTCCAGTCATAAGAGCTAAACTCTTGTCTATTCAAATGAGAAAGAGAAAAAGAATTGGAACCCCTTTAACTTTTTTTCCCATTATATATGAATTAAAATAAACCAAAGAAATTCTGTCCATCTCTCTGATCGTTGCAGGGGCATTGTGGCCAGCATCCTGGTGTTCCTCTGTTTTGGGGTAACACAGGCCAAAGATGGACCCTTCACCCGACCCCATCCAGGTAGGACCAACAATTTGATCACATCTGTTCTCTGGTCAAAAAAATAAATAAAATGTTTGAATTTTAAAGATGTACTACTGGGTTGTTGATTTTTTGGAAACTATTTTTTTTTAATTGTTTTTCACCAATGCACTCCTTTAGTTACTGTAGTTCAGGTTGATGTCAGTATGGACATATCCTACCATTTTGTTTGACAAGACTGCTTCACTTGCTTCTATTTATTTGGATATTGAATTCAGGTAATCTGAATGACGGAATATCAGGCTCTACCTATTAATATGTTTTAATTAAGATACTAAAGTAATAATACAAGAATACAGTCGTGGTATTAGGAGAATAAAGTATCAATTTTCTGAGATGTCAACACAAAAAATACTAAAATAAAAATAGGAATGTTGAGCATCTTGTGAAGTTATACTTTGGTACAAGTCTTGCTAATATTTAATGGAAATATTTTATCTGTTAACACATCAGCATCACATTATCAGTGGCAGATTTCTCAAATTGTGCAAACTGAGCTGCTCACACCAGATCCTGATAACTTTATCCAAGCTTTTTCTTTCTCATTAAAACAATTTTTTTCTTGTAATTTTTAGTTTATTTTCTGGTAAAATATATATTTTTTATTTTGTAATAAAGGGAAGACTGAAAGACTAGCCTTCTTTTGAAAATAGTTTGTCATTGTAGTGTATCTTTTTTTAAGAGGAAAGCGAGAAAAAAATCGATTAAAATCAGATCTGGTAGGAAAAACTAAGGTTTTATATTTGGGCAAAGTTCTCTAGCCCAACATGAAGACATTTGTTTTATATTAATGACTTTGAATAAAATATTTCTTTACATTAAAACACTAACAATAAACTAATGCAAACACACAACCATATTTACCAGATTACTATTAAAACTACTATTAAAACGTCTCTATTTTTCTACAGTAGTTCTTCTTCAGACTCTTGTGCTGTTAAAGTGTCCAAGCCTCTTTTGTTGACACCGACATCATGTCATTAGGTAACGGTTACTCTGACCTTCATTGTATTGTGAAAGGCCAAGGCCGTCTGTTTCTCGCCATAGAGCCTCCTTTGCTCTGATTGGTCAGATGAATTGGCCTGATAAATAGGCTCCTCCCTTCTAAACAAACCTTTTAGTGGCTGCAAACAAAATTAGCTTCCAGCTTTCTGTAACTTTGATGTTTAACTACAAATGTATGTTCTTGGAAAGGCAGAGTATTCATTAGAAATGGCTAAATATCTTTGTTTGACATTTTAGTCAAATGTTGGAGATGAGACGACATATTTCAAGTCTTTTTAGAAATGAATCATTTGTTAGTTTTTTACTCTTGACAGCAGTCAAACATTCATAAAGACTTATTCATGTTCAGAACTGGTGTTATGTCATGTTCATGTCAGTTTTATGCACACGGCGTCAAGTTAAGTGTTACCCTGAAGCCTAAATAGAAGCTACTTGATTGTCAGTGAAGATGTAAAAGTTAAGGAATGGTTATTTTCTTTACAACATAATGACATAATGTCTCCAAATCATTCAAGTTACTTTCTTGAGTTTTCATCCAGAATTTGAAAATATTTGACTCTTAGGAGTCAAACTGAGCTCTAAAGGAAACAAACTACTATCAGTGCTAATCTGTTATAATATGCCAAAGACTTTTGTTTATAATAGTAAAACCTGTTTTACAGCAGCTGTGATGTCACCTCTGCTTTCTATGTAGCTCCCTGCAAGAAAGATAATTAAGTTTTTTTTTTTTTTCCAGCTCTAGCAGAGAATTTGGAATCAGGTCAAATTTGTCAGTTCAACGCTTTCGACAAAATGGGTCAAAAACTGATTTTTGATATTCAGTGTTTTCTTGTTTTTTTCTGAAGTCATTCACTCAAAATTGAAACGGTAAAATATACAGCATTAAAAACACGATTAGGATTTTTTTCCCCAGCACATCCTGACGTCTCTTGTCGTGCATTCTGTCAGACGCAGAACACAAAAAGCAAATCTGTTAAGATGCCACAGAAAATGAAATTTCAGTGAACGATTTCTTTGCATTTGTTCAGCTGTTGCCGTTACTAGAAGCTCAGTCACTGTTCCACTCCCTGAGACGGTGATCCATTAGGAGCTTCAGGTTGCTAATCTGAAAATCCTTCATTTTTTTTTCCTTGGGAAAACAAATCATACAGAGTAACAATAGAAATGCAACATTAGGATTAGCAGCAGGAATGACTGGACTCGCTCAACAGGTCGGGGAGTGTGCTTAACATGGCGTGATCTCGTTCACACCTGAACATCAGCACAGCACAAAGAAGTCGTGCAACAACCGTAACCTAACAACACGCCTGGCAACAACCGGCTACATCCGTCCTCTGAAGCCTGTTTTCTTTCTGTACCTTCCTGCCTTCATGTCCCTGTGGAGTCGGTGGTTGTGTGAGACGAGGTGTGACTTCAGCATGAACAGTTTGCCATGTTGACGACTTTAGGAGCTGGTTTATTGGAAGCACCACTTATTATGCCAGGTTTTCCTTTTTCTTTTTTTTTTTTTTTAAGACTGCACCGTCTAGAAAACGAGTCGAGTCAGATGTAATGGTAGCTCCACAAAACAGCAGCAGATAAGAAACCCAACACCTGACTTGTCGATCTCGTCGGGTCCAGATGTGAAAGCACTTCAAACACTTCACCCACAACAAAATAACCTCAGCAACCCACTGAGTGCTGCGGCTCCCCGTTTATTTGCATGTACAACAGGTAACAGACGTGCAATCACACAGGAAGCGGGTTTAGTCACCGGAGGAGCTGATGAGAAGGTTGCCGGGCCGGTTCTGGGATCTGGGTTTGAACCTGGAGTCTTTAGGGAAACTGTTGGAGAAGAAAACTTTGAGCAGAATTACCCATCGATCATCGACTCTGTCATCAGCAGCCAGAGAAACTCGTTCAGCCGCACGCAGGTTGATGCTCGAGAACCAACAAATGGAAGTTTTTCTTTGTCCCCATGGAACTGAGGTTGCAACACATGCTTAGTGATGCATAGATTTGTCTGGACAGCTCCATGAAAGTAGCAGAAGTGATATAAATATCTATGTATTGCAGCATTTGTTACATTTTCACACTGCACTGTGTGAACGATCAGAGTGTGTTTGCGCATCCACACCTCGCCAAACAAACCGGACTTTCCAGACTTTTTGGAGTTTGATCAAAGCGGCACAAACAGGGCCAGTGTGAACCACCATTGATGACTTTAATGAGCTGAATCTACAAACGCGGTACTAGATATTTTTAAATGACTCATGTTTGTTCTCTCTCTTCAGCTTACTGGCGGTTCTGGCTCTGCGTTAGTGTCGTCTATGAACTCTTCCTCATCTTCATCCTCTTTCAGGTGCGTATCCAATCAAATAGCTCTTCTTTGTAGGCTGTTTCTGACCGTGAAGCAGCAGAACTTCTCTACTGAAACACTCAAATTCATTCACTATAAATCGCACCGCTTATCGATGTACTGGATGGAAGCTGTTAAGACATCCTAAACTCTGGCCAAAATGTCAGATTTTTTTTTTTAACTGATTATTGCTTCAGTTCCTGGTGTTTCTATGTAGTGGTCACTGGAAGCCTCTTTTCTCTCTCCCAGTTTAATTAAAATGTCAAGACGCCAACCTTGATCTGTAGTTTAGAGAGGTCAGCCAACTGGCCAGCAGCTCCAGTAAACCTAAAACTTGGTGAATGTTTTATGTATGTTTGATGCCCTAATAAGATTACCATGTTCTGTATGGAAGACCTATCTTGCCAAAATTTTGAATACATATATATATATATATAAATAAATAATAAATAAATTGCTTAGTAAAGTAATTAATGTGTCACAAAGGATAACTTCTCCAGATTATTGCATTATGCAGTGTGACATTATCATTTTAAATATAACTATTTAATTTTCCATTTTATTTCCAATCTCATTTTTTTGTTTTTCATATTCTGCATTCAAGATGGTTTTTTTTAAATCTACTGCCACTTATTAATCCTACATTTATATATATTTGCTAATATCAATGTAGCAAAACTTCACTTCTAGAAAGATGAATCTAGAAGTTAGTCATTTTTTAAAAATGGTCATGTAAATAAAAAATCTGACAGATAAAAGGTGACTGATTAAAAAAATAAAACATGTTAAATAATTGACAATATTTGGCACAATAATTACTTTGCCAAGCCATTCTATTTTTTTTTTTTATTAAATGTTGACAATTTTGGCAGAATCAGTCCTCCATAGATCTGCAAAAGAGCTTCTTCTCAAGTAACCTTGGTGTTTTCCTTCACTACAATGTCATGAAACAGACGGTCCACGATGGGCGGCAGTTCATGAAGTACATCGACCCTAAACTAGGGGTCGCTCTGCCTGAGCGCGACTATGGAGGAAACTGCCTCATCTACGACCCGGGCAACGCCACGGATCCTTTTCACAACCTCTGGGTGAGAGTCTGATGTGTTTCAGTCAATCTCATGTTTGAATGCCTTTTAAAAAATCATGGACCCTTTTGTCATGTTTCCCATCTTAAATTTTGAGGTAATTTTCAAATCTACACACAAAATCTCAACTGGATTTAGAGCTGTACTTTGACTGGGCCTTTCTAAGACAGGTTTTGATCTGAGAGATGGCAGTCTCTCTTGTGGTTGCTTCTGGAGTAAGGGTCTGAAGCTTTTACAACCAGAAGAGTTTTTAACTCTGAGGCCAACAAAAAAAAACTTGTCTTTTGAATAAAGACAAAATATCTATTGAATGAAATGTGTTATATTTAAAGAGCCACTATTTTATTTTTATTTTTAGGATTGACAATAAAGCTAAACATAAAATTTAGAAAAAAAGAGGATGGATTTTTTTTTTTTCTTCCTGTTGAATAGCAAGTTAGGTAAAAATAAAATATAATACTAATAACAAAACATATAGATCCCAACAGAGGAAAAACAGATCTAAAAGCATACTATGCATACTCTTAGTGTCTATTTTTGTGGAAATTAAATACAATTTTGCAAGAATAAAAAGAAAAACTGGACAAAACGACTTGTTTGTTGTTTAGAGCCATTCTGAAAGGTCCAAAGAGCCACTTGTAGAATGACTAATATTAAAACGGATCACAGACGGCGCCTCCAACTGCGTTCATGTGACCAACTCTAAAAGCCTGAGTTTTTTCCGGACCTCCAGAAGAACCGGGACTGTTTTTCCTTTGGGATTGCTCTCAGCATCTGTTGCAGTGACCCAGAAGCTTCTGAGTGGGTCAGTCCACAACTTGCAACATGTCGAATTGGGATCAGATGTTTAAGAGAAGCGTCATATATAGCTTCTGCCTGCTCAAATCGGGCAGAAAAATCCAACAACTGCTAATTACAAGACAAAATGGAAGAATGGGAAAGTAGCACTGAGCATTCATGATCCACTTAGCCGCAGCGTTTTCTCCTGTTTTTATAAATAGGCTGGCTTTGGCTGCCTCGTGGTTGATTTTTCTGTGAGATAAGCCCGGTTCACAACGTCGCTGTTCAGCGGTGTGGCACCCATTGGGTCAAAGGTTATTTCATCAGCAGTTTCTGCTCCAGATCCTCCAGAGAGATGATGACCCAGAGGAGAAGCTGAAGGAAACACGGATATCGACTGACTCGTCTGTCAGCGCTGCTCTATTCGTCTCATTTGCTTTTTAAGAATTTTTCAATAAGTGCAAAGATTGTATTTGTTGCCAAAGCAGCTATAGATTCACAGACTTCTAATCCTAATCATTGTTGTGCACAAGGTGGAAATCAGCCTGTTTGTTTCTGCAGGATAAGATGGATGGTTTCGTTCCAGCTCACTTCCTGGGGTGGTACATAAAGGTAAACACCATGACTTTACCCAACAATCAACTTAAGAGACTACAAAAACATAACGTCCAGCCAAGTCTTTTTAATCTAGTTTCTAGTGCAAATATCTTGGCACACTTGAAATAAGACGAAACTGACTGACAAGTAACTTTTCTTGTTTTAAGACAATAATTCCTTTAAAAAAAATAATTACTGACTCCTTTGACAGATTATTTCACTTGCATTTCTCTTTTGCCATAAGTGAAATAATTTACCAATTGAACTAGTAAATTAAGAAAAAGCAATATTAAGGAATTATTGCAGAAGAGTTACTTGTAACTTAGTTTTGTTTTATTTCAAGTGTACTCATATACTTGCCATGTGTCAAACGCCAGGCCCGTGGGCCAAATCTGGCCCTCCACAGCTCTTTATGTGGCCCTCTATATTCTAGACTAAACACTAAATGTGCTTAAGTATTATTTTAATCAAATCAGTGCAGTTTTTTCCGTTTACTGCCAAATTATATTAATCTGTCCCTCCAGTCTTTTTTAGGATTATCATGGAAATTCACAAATTCCTGCCCATGTTTTGCACTAATAATTTGGAGTTTATTGCAGATTTTTCTCAAATTGTCAAAAACGTTCTTACTTGTACTAAATGGCTGCATCAGCCTTAAAGGATGTCAGATTTTAGTCCTTGATCTATACAGCGAATAACCGAAAGTGGCATTTACTGTCAAAATTAAGCACAAATATTTCCAAATTAGTACCACAAACACTTTGATTTTTATTGCAAAAAAAAAAAAAAAAATCACAAAAAGAATCACAAAGTCCTGGAGGGACAATAATGTTTAACTTTAAGAATTAATATCTTAACAGTTTGTGACCAGGTTTTATCAATACATTCTGGCACAACCGGCCCTTTAAGAGCGTTCCTGATCTGGATTTGGCTAAAACAAAAATGAGTTTGACACCCCTGCTCTAAAATCTAGACCAAAAATACTTCGTGAGATTTTGGGGGTCGGGGTTCGTTCCTCCCTTTTTAAAACCATGTGAGTATATGACATCAGAATCTTAAATATGTTGTTTTAATGGAAGAACTTGTTTGCAGTTACTTACTGTGAAGATCCAGCCTGACATTTTGAAGATGAAGACGCCCCGCTCTGATCAGCCTCACTTTTAACAGGTCTTTTGTCTTGTGTTTCCTGTCAGACACTGATGATTCGGGATTGGTGGATGTGTATGATCATCAGTGTGATGTTTGAGTTCCTGGAATACAGCCTGGAGCATCAGCTACCGAACTTCTCAGAGTGCTGGTGGGACCATGTGCGTAAGGCCACTGCTTACTACCTTATCCCAACACACTTGAGATAAGACGCTCGGAGCTTTAATTTACACTACATGTCTGTAAAATAACAATTGGTAATAGTGCAAAACATCATTCTTTATCTAATTTAATATCTTAATCCTGTTTCTCTCTGTCATTTTGCTGCTTAGTTTTCATTACACAGTCTGGCAAAAATAAATACAAGTAAAAGTGATGGATTCCAAACAAAGGGCGTTTGTTTGGAACTTATAATGGTCTTAAAAAGTCCATTATGAGTTGGTGAAACCTTGAAAAAACATGAATAATACATGAGGGAAGGTTTTTCCTATAAAATAATAATTCTGAAAGGACAATTTTCCCTTTTATTTAACAAAGATGCTAACGGAGGAATCATCAGGATGTCGGTCTCTTGCTTCCCACTTTGTCCTAATAAAAGTTGTAATCCATCAACATATGAGAGGAATACGGCTTGACCTCACTGACCTTTTTAACAAGAGCTGTCCTCTCCCCCCCAGTGGATCATGGATGTGTTGGTGTGCAACGGTTTGGGGATCTACTGCGGCATGAAGACGCTGGCCTGGCTGTCCATGAAGCCGTACCAGTGGCAGGGACTCTGGAACATTCCTACGTACAAGTAAGGCTTCAAAACAACGGCTTCAGTTCAATCTGACACAAGTCCAGTATAACCTAGAAGTGGTTCTTTCTTTTACTATGAGTTTGTTTTTTTTTTTTTTTTATAAAACCAGCTGAAATGACGAAAGAAAGTCAGATTCATATAAAACTGTGAAAAAAGGCAGCATTTGATCAAATCCTTATTTTTAGCCATTGTATTTTTGTATTTATTCACATTTCTAACCATCTACTAATCACTTATCCTTGTAGGGGGAAGATAAAGCGCATAGCATTCCAGTTCACACCGTACAGCTGGGCCAAGTTTGAGTGGAGGCCGGCTTCGGACCTTCGGCGCTGGCTCGCCGTGTTGGGGATTATCTTCATGGTAACGAGATCTCACTGCCAATTTGAAAGAACTTTGGGTCATTTTGGGCAGTCGCCACATTGCAAAACGCCTCCAAAGCTCCAACAAGAACGCTTGTGTACAATGTTTTGCAGAACTATTTATACCCCTTTGTTCTTTTTTTTAAAAAATGATGTCAAACCAAAGTTTATACCCTTAGAACAAGGCAATGTAACTCTGGAGTTGTGTCTCCATCACAAATGTGTTCAGAACTTTAATATTTCACTAGTGTCAAAAAAAATTTCAATTGCAGTGTTTCCATTAAATAAGAAACGCAATTAAAATCGTACGTGAATAAGTTTGTTCACTCAATAAAAAACATGTTGCATCTTCATCCTCCTGCTACTTCCTGTCATTATCTTTGTCATTTCTGCCAGTAGCAACATCCGGTTGTTGATCACATGACTTGTGTGATGCCAAAAACTTGTTTCAATTGCAGTTTAATGAAATAAACTAATTTCAATACAGCTGGAAAAAGTGCCTCATCCCAAAGCAAAAACATTTTAGCAAAAAAGTTTTTTCGAAATTGCTGTGTTTCCATTAAGAAAATTTATTTTTGTAATCACAATTTGCACAATTTTATGGTCAATAGAAACACAGATGTTGGCTCTTTATAGCTGGCTAAGATGATGAAAAAACTGTCAATGTTTTCAAATATGGACAAATGTTAACATTTTGTAGAAGGCAAACTTTCTGTTTTCAAACATCTTGTGTTGGTGTTTTTCTTTTCAGATGTAACTATAGAAATAAAATGTCAACTCTTGAAAAATGACTTGTTTTACCCATCAAAAATGAGAAGCTTTTTTTTTCATTTTTAGCAGCAGTAAGAGTAAAAACAAACTCTATGGACTATAAAAGTCACACACCCCGTGCTTTAGAAGATTTTTAAATCAATTTCATGCCAATTTTTCCTTTGGTTTTAAGTTTTCTCTCACTTGTTTGCTCCTGGATTCAGATACGTTTCTCTTTGTGAACCTCCTCCTAGTTCCTGCTGGCGGAGCTGAACACCTTCTACCTGAAGTTCGTGCTCTGGATGCCTCCTGAACACTACCTGGTGCTGCTGCGCCTCGTCTTCTTCGTCAACGTGGGCGGCGTGGCCATGAGGGAGATCTACGACTTCATGGACGACCCGTCAGTACCGGAGTTATCGCTCCAGACGTTCGTCCGGGTCGCATCGATTTGCCCTAATCGTGTGACTTCTCCCAACAGGAAGTTCCACAAGAAGCTGGGCCAGCAGGCGTGGCTGGTGTCGGCCATAACGGTGACGGAGTTCCTCATCGTGGTCAAGTATGACCCCCACACCCTCATGCTGCCCATCCCCTTCTCCGTCATGCAGTGCTGGTTCTTGGGCATCTTCCTCATCCTCATCTGGACCCTGTGGAGGTTCTTCATCCGGTAAGAAGAAAGTCGAGTTCGTTCTCGTCTCGCAGTACTTTTGAAAATTATATGTTTTGACATTTTATCCTAAAATACATTTAAGAATACTTAAAGTACTTTCAAAAATGTTAAGAGGAATAAAACTGCGTCAACATGAAATGACACATCTGATGGTTTATTTTCTAGATAGAAATTAGGCAAATTATTTTTGACTTTTTGTTAAAAATATTCTAGAAAACTTCTGTTGAAGTGACAATCAATTATTTAGTTGAAAGCTTTATTTAAAAGGTCCTAGAGTGTTGGAAGAGTGAGAAACTTGATCTGTATATTATTAAAGGCTGAACAGAGAACAGAAAAACTTTAAGTCCTTTCACTTTACACTCATAAAATGCACATCCATATATCTGTCCATCCTTCTGTCCTCAGTCAAAGAAACGCTATCGATGTTTCTTAGTTAACTATTATTATCTTAACATTTCTACACAACTAAGAATTCTGTATAAATGTGGAAATTTGATATGAAAAATGTTGAGGCTAAACCTAAAATGTTTAGTTTCATTTTGTTGTAGAAATCAAATCCAATAAAAGCTGCAAATGGGAATATTTTTTTCTTATATATGTATTTAAAATGTCAAAATTTGTTAATCATTTTTAGACACTTACTAGAGCCGTTATTGAATATCCTGAGATTGCAGACACCTGGTCTAGGCCTATTAAAGTGTGTGTGTGTGTATTTTAATGAAAATAAAATGGATAAACTTTAATGATTTGCAGCCAAATGGATTCAAACTGAAACCATCTGCAGTAAAGCATCTTAAATCCAACATGGCAGAATCTGTTTCACCTATTTATATTGTCTGTTTCCACCTTCCTAATTTAAAACAAGCTGCTCGTCCCAACAGCCTCTAAAATAACTAGCCTACATTTGCTGTTATTAATAACAGTCTGAGTCTAGTTCCACTTTTCCTTCACATAAATCAGAACCCAGAGCAGAGGCAGGCGGCGCTAGATGAGACACGAACTTAAGACTTCATCATATTGGGTGTAATTTGTAGTTGTGATGAAAAAAGTACATCTGAATTCAACACTATAAATGTTATTCTGTCTGCAGGTCGAGTTGAACACATGGAGCCTCACAAACACACACAGCTCTCAAATGACAACTTTAGTCTATTCATCACTGCAGTGGGAACATTAAGTGGTGTAATTGCTGCTTGGCAGATAATTAATATAGAATTGATCATATTTAGATGGATTTATGGCGTTTTTTGATTAGACACCATCTACAACATTTTTCACAAACTCCACTACTAAACAACTGAACAACCAGAACCAGAATAGGAGCTTCATGTCCTTGAACATGGAGCTTTCAAGTTCAATTAAAAAAAAAGCCTATTATTTACAGTTGAAACCAGATATTTTCGTATATATAATACAGACACATTTTTCCCCTCACTGTCTGAAGTTAAACCAAACATTTCTTAGTTTGTCACATAGAAATGCCAGAATTATTTGTTTGCTAAAAACCAGAAAACCTACTGAAAACATTTTTAAGAGATTATTTTGTAACTTTTTTTGCATATTGCTTCTTAGCAACCAGTGTGAGACAGAATGTCACTCACATTACATATTTGTTTGGATTGTTTCAATGTAATAAATATTTATTATTATTCCTCATGACCCAACGAGTTATTGATTCATATAACTGGAATAAAAGCTTATATTTTATTAACTGTTTTGTTCTTGGACAAACCTAAGATTTTAGGTTTGTTTCCAGGATGTATGAGACTTTCAAATGGGTTGAAATGAATAATAATGATAAATTGTCTTAATAGTGAAACCATTTTCTTTTTAGCTCCTTTGTATCTCTTTGTTTTATCTCCAAAGTGTGGTGCTGGAAAAAGTTTGAAAACTTGCCTTTTCCTGTGGGAAAAGTTTACGAAAGCCAGATCTAATTATCCCTTTTACTTTTCAGGAATGCATCAAATTTGTTCATTTTCCTTGGTCCCATTTTCTTGTTTCAAATTGTAAAATCTGACAGAAATAATGTATTTTTTCCCCAGGCTTTTACGTTTTCTCCACTACATTGTTTCTTCTTGCCAAGGAAATTCTCTAAGACAATCCACAGGGCTAACTCCTCGTTTCCTGTCCTTCCCAACTTCACAGTGACATCACGCTTCGTTACAAAGAGACGCGCCGGCGCAAACAGGAAGCGCCCGTGGACTGGGACCGCCAGCTGGGGAACGGCAGCCCGGGAGCCGCGGGGGCGGCGGGAGCGGCGCCGTCGGGCCGCAGCAAACTGAACGGCAGCTCCGACTCGCTGCGACAGAGGAAGTCCTGAGAGGAACCAAGGGGGAAGTTTGTGCAAAGACACACTGAGAAGCAACCAGGTGGACTTACTCTTGTGCCTACAGCAACAACTCAAAGGGGGGGATTACCATGGAAACAAATGGTTTAGTTGCTGAAAGCTGTAGTTAGTCACACTACAAGAAGTTACCTCATTCTGCTTCTTTTTTTTCTTTTTTAAACATTCGTGGCTCTACGCTCTATAAAAGTTTTTGTTCCCGTCTCAAATGTTCAGGGCTGACAGACTGAATGAACCCTTGGAATCCAATCAGTTTCCATTTTTACTGCAGACGAAACGCCGCGAGAATCGGCAACATTCCCTCTGTAAATATTCCCGCTTTCCGTTGCGAAGGTAAAAGACGTTACCGACTTCCTGTCGGCCACTGCTATGCAATCGGAGAGTCTGGGGTTCATTCATACATTTAACAATCACAAAATGGATTTTGTGCTGCAAGTCCGAGTCATTTTTGACGGTTTAAAGCTGGTCCCAAGTACACAAGACGATGTTTTTGTGCTGTTTAGGTAGGGATTTTATTATTATTATAGTTAATAAGATTTTAGGTTGGTTTCCAGGATGTATGAGACTTTCAAATGGGTTTATAAAGTAAGAAGCTCCGGAAAATGTTAACTTTGAGTTAAAGAAAAATCTTCATGTTGTCTAATTATTTTCCTGGTGATTTAATCGTTTGGGGAGGAGGGATGTGCTGTCGGGTGGTTGATTTTTAAGCTCTGGCTTGTGCTGGAGTTTTGTTACGATTGTTGAAAATCAGGTTGTCGGTGCAGGGGGGAAAAAATGGAAGAAAAAAATCAAGAATCAAAAATAACACCGTCTTTTTGTTACAAGATTCACAAACCTGCTATAAGCTTGTTTTTCTCTGCCTGAATAAGGTTTCTTTGCCGCCTCGTCGTCCAGTAGAACTCCAGGCCTTTGTAAGCGTCTCCGTTTGGGGTCAAGCGAAAATGTTTCAGGATTAGAACCGAAAACCAAAGCTAGGAATCTAAAGCTGGGATTACTTAAGACGTGTATGTTCCAAACCAGTAGACTCTGAGTTCATTTAGAAAAACGGCTTTACGTCATTTGTGATCGCTCTGAAAAAAAGCTAAAAGGAAAGAAACTGTTACCAAAACTTAGTGTTTTTTTTTTATGTGCTCCTTTGTGACAAAGATGCTGACAAAAGTAGACGGCGCCTGTGAATCACGGCTTCTGTCCTTCCTGCTGTGGGATCTAGCGTGTCGAAACACTTGTAGTTGCGTTTGTGTAAGTAATCAATTCAAAAGCAGGAGAATTTAGAAAACTGATTTCATTTTTGCCAAACACTAGACAGAAACTTGCCATTTCTTGTCTTTGATGAATACACTGATTTCTGTGCAGTTATTTCTTAACATATGTTCCATTTATCTGATGTGTTACACTTCATTTTTTCATCCCATCCTTGAAAACTTTAGATTGTATTTTGTCATTTAATTGATTTAAATATTTTACCATATTGAATGAAAGTCTCCAAATTACACTTGTAAAGTGAAAATAAAAAAATCAGAACAGGAAATTGAATAAGCATTGCCTAAACAAGATTGTTTTCCATGTGGGTGTTTTCGGGTTGGTTAGCATCTCTTCTTGCCACACGGGGGCGCTAGATGTCGTTTGAGCTCCGTGCAGCCACGTTTCAATGTACTTTGAGTAAATGTGAACATGTTGGGGAATATTAACAGGATTATGCTGCTGCTCAATGTAATTTTATAAAGTTTTTTTTATAAAATCAATAAAAACTGAACTGTAATGTGTCTGGTTAATAATCTAAATATAATTGAAGGTTGTTTTTTTTTTTGCAAAAACAGGAAGAAAAAATATTTTATGATTTTTTTTTTTTAAATTAGAAGTACATCTTGTGTCATTTGGTTGCCAAGGTGACAAGCATGTTGCAATCAGGCTGCATGTTTTGGTCAATGCATGGTTTAAGCATTATGATGAGGCCAACTGGTTGGATGACATTTTTGTTATCATCAAAGTTTGCCAATAACAGATTATAGCAAATATTTAAGTTTGGAAAAGAGTTAATCGTTAAGATTGTTTCATACTTTTATGAACTACAATGAAATAATACGCTTTTGGCTACATCTCCCAGCATGACGTGAGAACATTATCTTTAAGGGTTTTATTTTAACTGAACAATCTCTTAACTAGATAAGCAGCTTTTTGTTTTGTTCCAGGAAACGTTTTGGTTGGTCTCAGGAAATAAAGCAAGTCGTCACATGTGCTAAATATTACTCTTCCACATTTTGTCATGTTAAGACCAAAACTTTAATGGACTCTTTATTTTATTTTTTTTTACTAACAAGGTAATGCGTAATTGGAAAATTAAAGGTACAAAAAAAATATTTTTGCAAGATCTGAAAAGTGTGGTGTGTGGTGCACATGTCCCACAGCACAATGGTGCCACCAGGTTTCATCTTGGAAATTGGGCATTCAAGGCAAAGAGTGACATTGCATTGTTTAGCACATCAGTTACTTATGGAGTTCCACAGGGTTTAGAGCTTGGCCCAATTCATTTTTACTATAATATCTGCTGTAGTTTTTAATCTGCACTGTATAACAACTGATTAGGATTAATATCAAAGTACATCTTTCCACAGCTTCAACATCTGATATGTTCTATTAAATAATCCATTGAAGTTTATAATTGAAATATGATTAAAATTATGAATTCTTTTGCAAGAAAGAATCATTTTTAAAGCAGTTAAATTCAACTTATTTTATTGCATAGTGTAAACAATCTTTCAACTGTTTCCTCACCATTAATCACTTTCAAACATTTAACTGATTCTAAAAAAAACTTGCATAGCCTATTAAATTAATATCCAGAAAAAATATTACATATTCCTTTGGTTTATTAGAAGTACTGCATCTCTCCTTACAGTGCTACCCGAAGCAGCTGGAGTGGGTTTAGGAAATTCCTCTTAGAAATAGTAGAAAACATTCTTAAGGACACAAAGCAGCAACCTGAGCATTTCAGAAGCTATAAGTATAGAAACAAAAACAAAAATAATCATTTCTTTGAGGGTAGCATTTGGTTAAGAACATGTATCCAAGTCACTTTGGTTCAAGATTAAAAGATAGGAGAGCATGTTTTACTTTTTTTGGATAAAAGGCAACATGTGAAGCGAAACAATCCAATGCAGAGTTGGATTTAACAGGAGAAAATGTGCAAAACAGTGAGTTCAATCTCACTGACCGACCTTTTGTTCCAAAAAAAATTATATATATATCTATATATAAAAAATCTGACATTTAAAAGAAAAAAAATCTAAATATCTAACATTTATTTTTCAGTAACTAACAGGGTGCTGGTTTAAGTAGCTGCCACATTAGTGAGATAAATAACAGCAGCTGCTGATTGGTCCCTATGATGTGACCAGTTTGAAGCCCTGCTGGGTGTCCAGTACAGCTGGTGGGAACCAGTTCAGCTTGATTCTCCTCAGGTACCGCAGGCAGAAGCTGCAGACCCCCAGCAGGTTGAGGCCGCCGCACCACACCGCCAGCTGCACCACCGGGTAGGTGACCCGGGGGAAGTACATGCTCCAGTGGTTGGTGACGTCGCTTCCTGTCGGCAGGTGCAGCGTGTAGTCGCTCCAGTGCCTGGAGACGCCGTAGGCGGCTGAGATGGCCTGGCCCCTTTCGGACCAGCGGACTCCGCTGTTGGGGTTGCAGTTGTAGTCCACCCACTGAGCGGTGAAGTCCCCGAGCTGCGGGGGCTCCGGCCGCTCCGTGTCGCCGGCCCACTGGGACGACGCGCCCTGCACCGCCACGTGAAGCCCCTCCACGCGCCGGACCTCTTTCACCCAGGGCAGCGAGTGGTCGCAGTCCAGCACCACGATGAGGCGGGAGCAGAACTCCCCGTTCTTCTCCCTCCACCACTCCAAGAGCTGATCCAGGCGGAGGACGTCTCCACCTGAGCACACGCACAAAACCAGATTAGAAATCCATCGGACATCTTAGGGCATCTACAGGTCTGAGAAAGGCAAACGGAAGAGTTTTTAAGGCCTTAATAACTATAGGTTGGGCGATCCTGCTGGTTTCACCAACTTAAGCCCCTAAAATCTTAAGACTATTTTGAATGAAGTTTAAGGCCTGAATCATGACAAATCTACGAAAGAAAATGTGTGTTTTATCCAGCAAGCTTTTTTTGCCCAGAATTCCCTAGCATTTGGGAACAGAAATGAGCCAGTGATGGACACAAGTCATCCAGCCAACACAAAA
Source organism: Micropoecilia bifurca (assembly GCA_903067075.1). Classification (NCBI taxonomy): domain Eukaryota; kingdom Metazoa; phylum Chordata; class Actinopteri; order Cyprinodontiformes; family Poeciliidae; genus Micropoecilia; species Micropoecilia bifurca. Next base: position 30,325 of record CAEGAF010144930.1, read on the forward strand.
ATACACTGAAATAATAGATGCAAAAAAAAGCTACCTAGTTAGCTAGCCGCTGAGGATAGTTAGCAGGAGCCTCAACTGCCACGAGTCACAGAACTCAGTGAAGATGTCTGAATTTAAGACGTCTTAAGGCCTCAATTTTAGATGAATGAGTGTCTGACTTTGTAAGGTTGAGCAGACAAAACACAGATCAAGACCAGTTCAGTTTGACGGACGTCCCACCTGCCAGGGCCCACTCTCCGCTGCGGTGCGTGTGGCCGCTGTAGAAGATCACGTATGTGTCGTGTCGAGGCCCGTCTGCTGTGCGGAGCTCCAAGAAAGACTTGAGCTTCGCCTGCAGGGTCTCCATGGTGATGCCGCTCGTGGAGTAGTCGCAACCGTAGTTCTCGATCAGGTGGCAGGCGAAGAAGCGCTGGACGCTGCTCAGCATGCCGGTGGATCGCTTGTTCAGCTCCTGCACCTGGTCTGGCGGCAGCAGCAGCGGCTGCCCGTCAGGACTGACGGGTCCAAACGGAGACGCATTATAAATTTAGTGGCTCTTACCGTTGAAACTAAGAGGTTTGGTTCTTTGCAGCCCCACCTACCTGCAGAAGTTGGTGGGGATGACCACAGCGTAGCCCACGCAGGTCCCACCCAGACTGTTCCCGAGCTCGTAGAAGAGTCCGTGAAGCAGACACTCCAGGGGCAGGACGAGCAGAAACGTACTCATGAAGATACCGCTGGACTCCTGCCCACGGGTCACACAAGGCAAACGTGAATCTTATCGAAGGTCTTATGCTAAGAATGTTGATTCATTATTCTCATGATAAATTCCAATTAATGTTTTTTTTAGAACAAACTAATGCCACTGGAATGTTTTACTATTGTCTCTATGTTTGTTCAATGAACAAATTGATAAATAATTCAATTTGGAAATATGATGAAATGCAGTTGATGTGGGCAGTAAGTCACCCTTACTGTGACTGACACCCTAAAGAAGAGTATTAGAAATGGGAATGTTTTTCAAAAGCAGTATTTGTGTTCATGGTCATATCACTGCTGTGTCATGTGTTAGTTACCTTAAAAATAAGCAATAAATATCGTCACATTTTTTTCCTAACTAAAGAATGCAATTTATCATTATTGAGCAATTTAAAAAAAACAGGTTGAGGTGAGAATCTACAATACAGAAAATTAAATTTCAAGATGGATTCTGAAACTAAACTATGGATCTGAGCATCAGCACGTATCGATACTTTACAGTATTGATTGATACTGATACCGACCATTATTAATAGTCTCTAATGAATTATCGTTCCTACCTGCCAGCTAAAAACAGCCACAGCAACAGTGGAGACCAGCGCGAAGAACACCAGGTCCGCGGAAATGAGGCAGAAGTGCCTCATGCCCTTGGACGCCATGATCTTCTCCAGGCTGGAGTCCTCTGGGCCCTGCGTCCAACACAGTCTCTGACAGTCGCTGAGCTTGTTGTGAAAGCCCCACACAGTGATGACCAGCACCATGTGGCAGATGACCCAGAAGAACACGCACAGCACCAAGCCCGGGATCACCAGGTACCACCGGTCCGAGTCCCGAGACTTCTGAGCCGCTGCGGCGACGAAGGCCACCTCGACCGCCAGCAGAGGCAGGAGGCTCAGGCGGCGCCTCAGACCCCTGGCCGCCAGGACGGGCCGCCAGCGCTCTATGACGGACAGCCCGCTGAAGTAGGAGTCCAGCAGCGGGTCGCAGACGAGCTGGCCGAAGAAGCAGGCGAGGGCGAAGGGGTTGGCGGCGACGCTCAGGCACTTCAAGAAGAAACTCCCGGCGACGCACGTGAAGCAGGCGAAGCTGGGGAAGGCCAGCAGGGCCTTGGTCCGCAGGGTGACCATGACCGCGCCGAGAGCCACGAGCAGCGCCACGACGCTCAGGGACTCCCGGAGGAGGAGCGCCGTGCTGGCCGCCGCGAAGCCGGTCAGCTCCAGGCGCTCCGCCGAGGTCACGAAGGCGGGTCGGTACCGCGTGCAGCCCAGCAGCCGCTCCAGCAACGACCACAGCGTCCGCAGAGCCACGCTGGTCAGCAGCAGGTAGTTGGCCGCGCGCTCCTTGACGTCGGCACGCAGGCCGGGCGGGTTGAGGAAACTCAGGAGACCCAACAGGAAGCCGAACCACAGGTGGAGGAGACTCAGGCTGAGCCGCTCCAGGTCGAAGAAGTAGTACAACACGCAGGCGGCGACGAGGACCAGCAGGGCCAGGATGAGAACCACGAGAACGACGAGCTCCGCTGTTCCGACCCAGCGCGTGTAGAGACCCAAACTCAGGCCCAGGAGCAGGTTCAGACCGGACAGGTACCCGAGCCACCGGACCGACGACCACACGCTCACCTCCCCGTTGACCTCCTCCAGGCGGGTCATGGCTGCTTGGAGGCAATGGCTCAAGCAGTACCGAAGGAAACGAAGCATTTCGATATGAATTCCCCCCGTTTTAAACATAAAAAACCCCTTAAATTTTACGATTTAAACTTTGTTAAAATCCCGCGAGAGCACAGACTCCACATTAGCTGGAGGACTTGTTGAGGTAAAACACCAGCAGCAGAGCGGCTAACGCAAAGCCGTCAAGCTCACGAGTTTACATTTCTAACTTCATGTTTCATTTCATCTGGTATCCAGTAAAGTCAGAAGATCTAGCGGATACAACTCTGAGAAATAAGCCAAGACAAGTGCGAGAAGCATAGCAGTTGAAAGTTTGTCCCATCTAAACTTCAGTCAGATGACAACCGCCATGATTGTTTGCCGAGTACGGCAAGCGCTGAGGGTAAAAAAAGGCGCATGCGCCGATAGTTCATTTAAAACGCGGGTGTCAAACCGCGTCCTGGAGGCCACCGGCCTGCAACATTTAGATGTGTCTCTGCTGCACCACATCTGAATAGAATAATTAGGTCATTATCAAGGCTTTGGAGAACTGATCTACCCAAGAAGGAGGTAATTAAGCCATTTCATTCCAGTGTTTTGTACCTGTGGCACATCTAAAAACTGCAGGACAGCAGCCCTCCAGGACTGGAGTTTGATTTTAAAATATAATATTTAAGTGTTAAAATTCTAGCTGAATATTATTTTCGGTAATTTGACGATTGCAAATGTCGATGAAAACCTTACAAATGTAGTTGGGTTGACTAACTGGACTTAAAATTATTTTTGACTAAATAGTTTCATATTAGATTTACAATGTCCTCCAAATAAATAGTTGACACTTTTGTCACGTAACTAAAACGAACATATGTCAACCCTGCACATTTGTTATTGTTCACTATTGTTTACTAAATGTTCTCCAACAAACGTCAGAGGCATGAATTGTGCAGAAAGTTTTGAATATTTCCAAGTAAACACACATATACTCAATTGTTTTTCAGTCATTTATAAAACAGTAATACAACCATCCTCTACGCACACATTGTTCTGTATCCTTGAAAGTGTTGATAATGACAATGAACCATGCAGATAGGCCAAAAGAAAACACTGGAAGACACTTCACAAACACACTTCAAAGTACTCTGAATATGTGAAGTCAATATGGTTTTTCCATTCAGAAGAATCTTGAAAAAAATTATAATAATACAGAGATGAGAACATTGGACTGCACCAAAAACTTTTTTTTTCTGTTTCCTTAAAATGATTAAAAAAGGAAGAAAAAAGAAAGAACTAAAATTGTTTTGTGTGCAGTTTGGCCAAAGAATCGTCACAATCAGCCCAAGGCACCTTAAGCTTAATGGTTGTGTTGTCTGGGCCTTAGGAAACAAACCTCCTGAGGAAAATGGTTACATTCCAGCACCTTTTGGGATGAATCCTAAAAGTGCCAGTCACAACATCTTCATTCACACTCACAAACCCGAACACACTCTCAGGATTGGACCCGTCCAGGGGCCACAGGGAACACATGCTAGCATTTCATCTGGTAGTGTCTTTAGCTAAATCCCCCCTGTGTGCAAACAGATTTGTTGGTACCGCAGTAAAGACGACTTTCCCATCACTGGCATAATGTCGGACTGAAAACCGAAAGAATCCAACTTTTACTTTGAGTAAACCTCAACGAAAACATCAACGTCCCTGTTTGAGAACTCCGACCAAAAAATACTGGCACTTCTTTGGGCCTAGCATGAAGAACGTCAACACGCGGCGTTTGCTAAAGTCTTCTGGTACTTTAATTGGAAAAGTGTGAGCGACAACACTCCAAAGGGATCGATGTAAAACAAAACTGTACTGTACAATGAAGGATTTGTGATGTTGTAAACCGGGTAACCTTGTTAAAAATAAAGTGTATGGCATCAAGGATTTATTGAAAATACTAAGAGATCTGAAAAAAAAATACTCTACCAGAAAAATGAAAATCATTGGACCTTTAAGAAGGATAGAGTCAAATTAACCTGGTCAAGTCAGAGCCAAGGCTGAAATTGTATGGAGTGCAGAACTTTTAAGAATTATTTTTCTTAATGTGGAATTTTCCTTACCACTAAACAGATATACACAAATTAAAGGTTGGTTTTCACTGCGAGATTATGCCACTTTTAAGGCATTTATTTATTTTTACAAATCTTAGTAAGGGTACTAACGATTTTGTTCCCATATGTGCAAATCTCTTGACTCAACGTCAGAAAACGAGGAGTTTGGGTTTGGATAATTTAAGCAACCCTTTTCACATCGACCTTCCAGATAAAATTGATTAAAATCACAGATGTGCGATGCTGGAATATCTTTTTATTTCCAGCAAATTAAAGGAAAGGAGTTAACATTCTGACACGAAGATAAGAAGAGGTGGCGAGTGCAATACCTAGAAGTCGTACCTTGTTTGACAACAAGTAAACAGTCACATATTCACCCAAGGAAAGTGACACTGAAAGTGTCTGAAATGCTACAATTAGAAGACACAGAAATAATTCAGAAGATCTTGGATTAAAAATGGTGTCATCACACTTTACACCGGACAACAATGTTTAGTCAACATCTGGGCTTTTTTTTCTTTTCTTTTCTTTTAGGTTGGGAGAACCAACGGTTTAGCTGCATGACTGTGACAGAAGCAAGCGTTCCTTCCCAGTCTCTTCAGTGCAAAAAAAAAAAAAAAAATCAAGCTTCTGTCAAACTACTGGAGTTGCTGGTTTCTTTTGGCTTTAATACTAGCAGCCTGCAGCACTAGCTTATTGAAATAGAGACAGAGTGCAGAATGTAAACGGGCTGAATTGTAATTGCAGAGAGTTGATTGGCAGAGATGGACATTAAAAACAAGGGGTAAGGAGTCGGGCTACCTTCAGGGCATTCAAACTCTTATAAAAGCTTCTGTTGTTTTTTATTTCAATGAAAATATATCCATCTTAGTGTCTTGTGTGTGTGCGTTTGTGTGGATATGTGAAAATAATCTGGAAACTTTCTTTCCCATTGTGCAAACTGCATAATGTTTCAGTAGAAGGGTTGGGGAGATGGGAGGAGAATGCAGCAGGTTTAGATTTGGCAGCGCTGTAGCCGAAGGGAAGAAGACAGACAGAGAAAGACCGGTGGGGGAATCGGGAGGGTCAGAAGGGGTCAGTGTGTGTGTGTGTGTGTGGGGGGGGGGAGGGGGGGGGGGGGTTGGTTATCCAAACAAATAACTTAAAATGGGT
>CAEGAF010144934.1:0-26810 GCA_903067075.1 Micropoecilia bifurca
CACAGGGAGAACATGCAAACTCCATGCAGAAAGGCCGGGGCCGGGAATCGAACCCAGAACCTTATTGTTGCAAGGCAACAGCTCTACCAACTGCGCCACTGTGCAGCCCCTTTTAGAAATTAGTTTTTTTTTCTTTTTTGGTTCAAATATGGGAGAAAAAGAAATAAAGAAAATTCCAGACATAAGCTGAGATTTCATATTATTTCCAGTCTAACAACTCGGTGCCTTGTTTGAAATGGAGTAGTAGAAGTAAAGCTTTAATGAAAGCCTTCCTCAAGGCCCTTTGACTGCTTTTCTGCCTGCCTCAGCGGCTAACTAACTTTTAAAACAACTCCCATGTTCTGGTGTTTGTTTAAGGGATCCAGTTGTTTTTGGATGTAGGTTTTAAAGTGCTGAGTCATTTTCCACAATGCAATACTTCGTAAAAGTATTTATACCCCTTGAACAACTGGAATTTCACCTTTAAGTTAAACAACAACCCTAAGCATGCAGCCAGAGCTACTAGCCAATAGTTTAGATCAAATAATAACTTTAGAATGATCTGGTCAAAGTTGCATCTTAACTTTGACTGGGCCATCAAATTGGCAGTGTGGTGAAATTTTCTGTCTTTACTCTGTAAAACTGGTAGATACATAATCCAAATTACTTTCAGCTGCAAATATTGACGCTGAGGGTCTGAAGTAAAATGTATGTCAGACATTTTGCACATTTATTAACGCATCCCATTTTAAAAGATGTAATGTAGGAGGGGTTTTAAATAGCACTCGAATAAATTTATTGAGTTGGGTTGAGGCACAGAATCCAATTTATCTTTAAATTTTCTAAAATATGTAGACAGATTTGTTCAAAATGCTCGCTTCACAGTGTTTTTTGGCTTTTTACTTGTAGATTGATGATTTTGTGCGACCATATTTCAGGGATCAATAATGAATGAGGGTTACGTATTCTTCTCAGCACCCTTCATTATTGTCCTCGTTCTCCTTTGCACATTTCTCCAGGGTAAGATAGTAAAAGGCGTGTATCGCTTCCATGCTGTCATCACAACCTTCGAGATGATCCTCGCCGACTGTCCAGAGCTGCGCAGCATCCCGTGGCGCTGTGTGGTGATTGACGAAGCCCACCGCCTCAAAAACCGCAACTGCAAGCTGCTGGAGGGGCTCAAGATGATGGATATGGTGAGTGGATGTAATTTTTATTTTTTTTTTCTTTTCTTGGGGACGTGCTGAGAGTTAGAAAGAAGGAAAACTCATTTTTAATTAGCCCAGTGTTTCGGCTTTGCTAATGTAATCTCTCTTTCCCATCTTTCCAGGATTTCAAAGTCCCGCAGACGCTTCCTGCTTTTTAATTTTAGAAACGCTAAATTTGTATATCCTCTCTCTGCTTTGTCCTCCAGGAGCACAAAGTCTTGTTGACAGGAACTCCTCTTCAGAACACTGTGGAGGAGCTCTTCAGCTTACTCAACTTTCTGGAACCAGAGAGATTCCCGTCTGAACAGACTTTCATGACTGAATTTGGAGACTTGAAGACTGAAGAACAGGTAGCTGGCGCTAACCAGCGCAACGCTGTGAACACAAAGGAAAATATCTCTAAGCCTCCCATAAATTACCTGGTAAATAACATTGTTCTTTGCGTATATCAGGTCCAAAAACTTCAAGGCATTCTGAAGCCCATGATGCTTAGAAGACTGAAGGAGGATGTGGAGAAGAACTTGGCCCCTAAAGAAGAAACCATTATAGAGGTAGAGGACTTGCCCTCAAAGTGCTTTCTCTTATAGGAAAGCTTCTCAAGTGGAGAAATGAAATAAGCTGATCGATTTGTTGTTGTTAGGTGGAGTTGACCAACATCCAGAAGAAATACTATCGGGCCATTCTGGAGAAAAACTTCACCTTCCTGTCCAAAGGAGGCGCGGGAGGAAGTGGATCAGCTAGTGTGCCCAACCTCCTCAACACCATGATGGAGCTGAGGAAATGCTGCAACCACCCCTACCTCATAAATGGTGCGTGTTCTGCCCCGTAATGGATGGATAGTGCTGTAAATTGGCCCAGAACGCCGTTTATGATGATTGTCTTTTTCCTGTCTGCCGTCCAGGAGCGGAGGAGAAGATCATCGAGGAGTTCAGGGATTCCCACGGCGGCAGGATTGATGTGCCTGAAATGGCCCTCCAAGCTATGATCCAGGCGGCCGGGAAGCTGGTGCTCATCGACAAGCTGCTGCCCAAACTGAAAGCCGGAGGACACAGGGTGTTGATTTTCAGTCAGATGGTCCGCTGCCTGGACATTCTGGAGGACTACCTCATCCAGAGACGGTGAGCAGGGAGACAAACCTGTTTCTAGCTTGTTTGATGCAGGTTTCCTTGTGATACCAAGGGTTTTAAAGTGGAAGGTACCATGTATTGTCACATATCGCCATTTTATGGCAAAATCAGGTTTAAAATGCAAAATACTGCATGTAAGCCTAGTGCATGATAAATTTAAATGAACTTAATAATTTCCAGTCTGTTTTTTTTTAAGGGTGTTTTTGTTTATAGAAACATCATACTCCATTTTATTTATGATTTAGGTTGTGTGTGGTTTTAATTTCCTTTTTTATTTATTGTTTTTGGTCATGTTTTGTTTTGGATATTTAAAATCACATCTCAAAATTAAAGTTTATTAATCTTTGAAAGATCAAACTTACATTTTTATGCCATTATCAATGTTACTTTTAAATGATCTCACAATAATTTCTTGGATAGTTTATTGTCCAGAATTATTTGCTATCATGGCAGGCCTAGCTGCATGTATCAAACATGATTTAAATGAAATTTCACTTTGCAATTTGACACCTAAAAATTTACCTCTGTCTCTTTAAGAAGCTCCTGCTCTATTCGACACGCCACAAAAATATCTGTCGTCTTCCTAGTAAAGCAGGGAACCACCAGGACAACTTGTGGGTTGGGTAGAGATTTAGCAATAGTCTGTATCTGCTTAATTAAATATTAACTGATTATGGACAAATGTCCTCCAACATCAATAATTTGTCTAATTTTATCAGCCTTTCCTTGAAAGAACTTCTATAACATGACAATTTGATTTCCTGTAAGTTAAAAACGTACAACTTTGTGTTGGTGAATGGAAATCAAGCTGACAGAGATTACTAAGCAGACATCCTGTTATTGTTGGAACTTATTTCATTCCTTTTTTTCCACACAGCTATCCATATGAACGAATAGACGGCCGCGTTCGGGGGAACCTGCGACAGGCGGCCATCGACAGGTTTTCCAGACCAGACTCGGACCGATTCGTCTTCCTGCTCTGCACCAGAGCCGGTGGGCTTGGCATCAACTTAACCGCAGCGGATACATGCATCATCTTCGACTCTGACTGGAACCCTCAGAATGACCTTCAGGTATATACCCCATGCTGCCGCTGGGTCGCTTTTTATTGCACCTGGCATGTTCGATATTTTTAAGAATAGAATTCCTTTGCAGAGTGGATCTTGTGTGGAAAAATAAGCAATTTAGGTATATTCTGTATTAAAATGGGTATAAATGGGGAAAAGGTGGCATAAAAACATTTGTTTCTAGATTTTTCTATTCATCCGATAATTAGCTGCCCAACCACCTAATTGTTTGGTAAATGTCCATCTATCTGTTAGTTCATCCATTTATTCATTCCTGCATCCGTATTTAGTCTTCTGATTGGTAGGAACATGTCCCACTGATAACAGTGAGACAGACATGTGAACTGGGGAAAAAGAAATGTCTCAAAATTCTCCATCAGGCTCAGGCGAGATGTCATCGTATCGGCCAGTCCAAGTCGGTGAAGATCTACCGCCTAATCACCAGGAACAGCTACGAGCGGGAGATGTTTGACAAGGCCAGTCTGAAGCTGGGGCTCGATAAGGCCGTCCTCCAGAGCATGAGCGGCCGAGAGAACGCAAACAGCGGGGTGAGTCCCACCAGATCCTCTCTCACAGCCCTACCATCCTGGCCAAAATGTCTGATTTCAAAATCTGACTTGTTTTTGACCACCTTTTGATTATCCTCTCCAATTAAAACTCCTTGTCCAGGTCCAGCAGTTGTCTAAGAAAGAGATTGAAGACCTACTGAGAAAAGGCGCTTATGGCGCTCTGATGGACGAAGAAGACGAAGGCTCGAAATTCTGCGAGGAAGACATCGACCAGATTCTCCAAAGACGAACCCACACCATCACCATCGAGTCGGAGGGCAAAGGCTCCACATTTGCAAAGGTGAAATTCCTTTTATTTGTTTCATTTTTGCTTCCTCTCACGCAGCGCCTGTTCTCTCTGTGTGTGAAGCCGTGTGTCATAATTACACAAACATGTTTTCATCTGCCTGCAGGCCAGTTTTGTTGCAACAGGAAACCGAACAGACATTTCTCTGGAGGATCCAGACTTCTGGCAGAAATGGGCAAAGAAAGCAGAGCTGGACATGGACGCCATCAACGGCCGGGTACGACACCAGCAGAGCGCATCCTCCTGTTGAAACCTTTCTGTGTCAAAATCTTAGATTTTAGAGAAAGTTTGGGTTTTTCTCCAATCCAACCACTGCCTCCACCTGCTGCTGTGCACTGTGGGTCAGCTAGAAGATGGCAGCTATACTTTTCTTTTTAAAAAAAAAAGAGACAGATTTGGGAATTTTAAATAAACCATTAGCTGTCAGCATGGACACTAAAGGAGCTCCACTGATCAAAATTACTAGCCTAACATTTGCTTTGTAAAATCCAAAATAATAAATATTATAGACGACTGAGACTGTAATAACCAGTGTTGGCTCATTGTAGCAGCAGTAGTAAAAAGCTATTGAGCTACCTACCTTTCTCTATTGAATAATTCATTTTCTATAGTAGGCATTTTTTTCCTGAGAATTTCCACATTTAATGCATAAAAATAGTAAATTTTTACACCTTAATTATAAAATGTGTGGTTAAAATGACACTACAAACAAAATAAACACAATTAAGCCCTTCGAAGTTTATCAAATATTACATCAAGCTGGAAATTATCAAAAATAGCCTCCACTTCTGTCTTTAGTGGTACTTCAAAAGAAACAATTTGTTTGAATTAAAAACTTTATTTAAATTCTAATCATGTAGACTATAGATGTTTATCTGGTTGAAATTATAATTTTGTTAAAAAACAAGAAGGTACGACAGTATATGACTAAAATTAATGTAATAAATTTTGTCTTTTGGACAAATTCTGTATATTAACACAAATGAACACAGCATTAATCAGTCTTTGTCAAACACTTATTCAGGAGTAAATAAAGTTGTATATCGGATGTAATAACCAGTAATAAAAAAATAATAATAAAAAGGTTTTTTTTCTTCTTTATTGGTTCACTAGAAGTCTCTGTGTATATTCAGCTGCTCATATATTTTTTTTGTCTCTAATTTTAATCAAACCTTACAGGGTGTCAGTATGCCTGTTTATCTTGTTTACTTCTCACTGGTTCGGCCTTTGAAACCTTTAAAACAGCTTTATGGCTTTATATTCAACTCGGTGTGAATCAGACTCTTTGTTCCCTGTCAGCGTGATGAGCAAAGTTTCCCTGCCACCAGGAAACTCCTGGTAAACACAGCAGTTTGGAGGAAAGCATTCCTATCTTTTGGTTAAAATGTTTCATTAATTAAATGTAATAATAATAATAACAAAAGCCTTTATTGAACTGGATAATAAAACTTGTTGAGAACTACCATTTCTTTTCAAGACAGCAGCTGCACTGCTTAAAGCATCTGCATTCAGTCAGAGAAAAGATCAGCTAAAAGTACTGATGCTGGCTGCCAGTTGTAGACTAGTTATTGCTGCTTTATGGTTCTATTTTTCTCCTCCTTAAATCATTTTTAAAACATTTATATTAAGCTTGTAAGTAGATACGCTGCAATCACAAATGTGGTATTTTTTTCTGAAGTCCTCATAAGATCACATGGTAAAGGCAGCACAAACACACTGCTGTGCATCTCCTTACGATAAAGCGGGGTCACGTTGGTAAATTTTGCGAGCTCTCGCCACACACTAGGAGGACGTGTGTGCGTGTGTGTGTGTGTGTGATGGCCTGGGAGCAGGAGACAGCCAGGACAGGAGGGAAGCACACACAGAGAGAGGAAGAGGGAGATTAATATTGACAGTTGGGAATCTCCTCTCTTCCTTAATTACCCATGTTTCCCTGCTCTCGTGTGTGTGTTTGAGCGAGCGAGGGAGAGTAAGCTGCTTAGCTCCACTTAACAGAGCGCAGATGCCTTGAGGCTACAGAGATATCACTTAGGCTTGTGCTCACACATGCACACAGAAACAAGGCCTCCGCTACTTTCTTCCACGCTGGCTTGCACGTTTTGCTAACCGGAGTCTTTATATTCCTGCTTTATATTGCTTTCTGTTTTTTTTTTCTCGTTTTTTTTCTCTGTGTACTTCTCACTTCTCTCGTTGAGGGCCCTCCACTGAAACACTTAATCCACCTCTGCGAGCGTGAATCCAGGCCGTTCCCCGGGGGATTTCTTATTGTGTGACGTTAAAATGGAAATGACTGCAGCTCTGTGATAATTGTGGGACTAACTACAGCCCTGTTTGCACATATTAATAGGGCTGCTAGGGAGTGAAAAATCTAATTAATTGAACAAAAATGTAATTCATTAGACAACATAATTACTGCCAGTTTATGTTTGAGCTAGACGGCAAATTTCCCCGATATCAGCAATGAAGAGCAGAGCCAAATATCCAATTAATCAGATTCAGGGCTGAAGATGCCATGTTTTTGCAGCATTTACAATAGTTATGGCAGTCGGCACGAACAAGGAACTTACAAATGGGTCATTTCAGAGGGGCGCAACAGAAGGCGCGTTGCATAATGTTGAGGTTGGATTTTTAGTCCGTTTGAAATAAAACCCAGAGCCTTTTCTAAAACAAGATGGTTGCAGAATAAAAACACACGCAGGCTTAAGAAATGCTCAACTGGAAGTGCTGTCCCGATTTTATGTGCAGAACACTCTGGTGATCGACACGCCAAGGGTGAGGAAGCAGACGCGGCACTACAGCAGCGTGAAAGAGGACGAGATGCTCGAGTTCTCCGAGCTGGAGAGCGACGATGACGAGCCAAGTAAGCCGTCGTCCAAACAACGACGGCCTCAGGACAAAACGCAGGGATACCCCCGGTCCGAGTGCTTCAGGGTGGAGAAGAACCTGCTGGTCTACGGGTCAGTCACTTAACTTTTTTTTATTATAACACCTAAAAACTGGACCGAACTGCTGTTTTCTAAACAAAGGGAAACTATAAGAAACCTATAATAAAGTGCTGGCGTACTGATGCACTTGTTAAAAAATTTTTTAGAAAAGTGTTTCCTTTTACTTCAACAATTTTAATAGTTGATACTTCGTTTTACTTTTACCTTTTGAACAGTCTCTCTTCTTCCACGATCTCTTCTTGCCTTTCCGATCGCTGTGAGGCAGCAGTGTAAATATGGGCAGTCGTTCTGCATTGTGGCCATTGGGTAAAAGAAAAGGCGTCTGTGTCATCTCATTAATAATAGCCATAAACGTATAAGTTCATAGAAGCAGAGATCAACCTAAAACAAGTCAAATGTTGATGAAACGTTGCTGCATTTATTATAAACGGGCTGTTTCAGGTTCAAGTAATCATGCCCCAGTGGATTTAAGTGATCAATCATTACTTTCTTTTAACCAACTGAATAAATGAGTCCAAATTAAAGGTTGAATTAAAAAGGTTCTTCATTGTAAAACAAAGGCTGCAGTACAATATAGTCAAATTTATGGCTTTTTATACCTCTTTATAGCAATGTGCATAATTTTATTGGCTCCCCCTGTGATCTAACTTAGTCTAGTGACTCACACAATATGGGCGAGGTATTTACATATGTTTTTTCTCTCACACCCCCACCTTTTAGAGAAGTCCCCCCCAAATTTCCCTGTGCATACCTACTTTCCCCTTGTGGTTTTCATAAATCTCCCAAAAATAAAAAAAACTTCACAATTTCTTCCGAGACACTTCTGGGTGTATTTAGATTAGATAAGGGCTGCTTGATTTTAGGAAAATATGCGATTGCAGTGATGATGTTGGTTACAATTAACCCACATTTCTCTGACATTTTCTCCGTCTTTGCCATTACACTCTGAGTACAATGGAAAGCTGTAGATCAGGAACTGGAGATTTAAAGTAGTTGCCTTCCATTTGACTGCGAAGCATATTATCGTTATGCAGCGGGGGAATCCATGACGCCTACCAGAAATTGCAGTGAAGCAGATTAAGACGTTGCACACATGGATGTTGATTTAAAACCAATAAAATAATCAATCTTAGTGTGTCAGAATCGTCTGAACTAAAACTCATTCAGCATGTAGCATCACAGTGTCCTACACGCAGCCTGGCTGACATACTTACTGCAGATTCTAATTATCTGGTGAGCCCTTCCATTTTCATGGCTCACTTGCTTAGTGTGTGTGTGTGTGTGTGTGTGTGTGTGTGTGTGTGTGTGTGTGTGTGTGTGTGTGTGTGTGTGTGTGTGTGTGTAAAAGAACGAACAGTGATGCTAGTGAGACATCAGCATTGTTATTGTTACAGTCTAGTCTTGTGGCCTGGGGCTGTAGGACACAAAAACACACTGTCTGAGTAGGCCCGTCATCTCTGTCCAGCCATGTTTTTTTTTCCACATATATATATATTCCTCATCTCTTTCCTTTGGCCTCCCCCTCCATTTTCTAGAAAAAGACAGACTCACATGCTTCAGTGAATACTGAGAAGCAGCAGTAAAAAGAAATATGAAAGCGGGAGGAAATCCACATCAGCCAGTGGGTCTTTAGTTAGTGGGGGGAGATGGGCTGTGATCCATGAAAACACACACTCAGAGGGATGTTTGGGTGGGACTAGTTGGGCTGCCAGTAGTGGTTAAGTCAGCAGACTGGTAAAATGCATGGTGTGGGATCCAAGCAGTGATAGAAGGCTGGGCTGAGAGAGAGAGAGAGACAAGCGGATGTAGAGCAAATCAGGTAGAAGCATGTAAATATTCATGATGGATGAGGGTCACGTTGACTTCCACTAGATCCCAGTATTATGAAATAAAAATCACATTTCTTCCAGTTTATCTTAAATTTCCATTCAGGAGCCAGTAAATTATTCTGATTTATAGCGCAGTGTATCATTAGTTTCCCATAGTAATTTATCGCCGGTTCTTGCAACTATGACTCACTGGCAGTTCGTCTTTCCATGCGTCTCTGCAGTTGGGGCAGGTGGAGCGACATCCTCGCTCACGGCCGCTTCAAGCGTCCCCTGAAGGAGGCGGACGTGGAGACGATCTGCAGGGCTCTTCTGGCCTACTGTCTGCTGCATTACCGCGGCGACGAGAACATCAAGAGCTTCATCTGGGACCTGATCACCCCGAGCGAAGACGGCACCACCAGGACGCTGACGAATCACTCTGGTGAGATGCGCAGGTTTCAACATGTAGCGCTGGGTTTATTGGACTTAAACAGCAAAGTGAAACGTTTCTATAGCAATCGGTTCTTTGAAAGGGAGACGATCTGAACCAGCGGCATAAAGTTAAAACTAAAAACATTGACGTTAAAAGAAGGCATTAAAAATATCTACAGTTTTTTTCCTGCATATTATTGCACATCAGTCCTGTTGTTTATGTTTTTGAAATCCAGATTTGAAAATGTGCACTAATAAAAGTTTTATTGTAAAAAAAGTAACAGAAAAGTTCTCGTAAAAGAAAATTTGGCTCACTAAATGCTTCTGAACCTTCCCCAGGCCTCTCTACCCCCGTTCCCAGGGGCAGGAAGGGGAAGAAGGGCAAGATGACCACTCCTCCTCCTCAGACGCCACGAGCTGATTGGCTGGCCACCTGCAACCCTGACCATTTGCTGCAGGAGGACAGCTACAAGAGGCACCTGAAACATCACTGTAACAAGTAAGCCTTCGTTAAATATCAGCTTATAGAACGTTATTTCAAACTATTTTAAAAGCCCATCCGGCAGCCAGTTGATGTAAATTTGCTTCATAAATGCGGCAAGGATTTAGGCGGCAGATGTTTTGGTTTCAGTATGTGCATCTAAAACTAAAAAAAAAAAAAAAAAAAAAAAAGGTTTATACACACACACACACACTTCTGTGGTCAGATTTCTCCCCTGTTGTCAGGGAGATATGCTTCTTTGCCCTCCAAATTCAGTTCCAAGATATTCTTTTATTTTTTTCCCCGTCTTGACAGGGAAGTGTGTGTGTGTGTGTGTGCGTGTGCGTGCGCGCGTGCGTGCCCGCCCGCCCGCCCGTGTGTAGTTGTATGTCTGGCTGGGTGCCAGCCCAGGTGCTAGGCAGGCAGACCTGTTGGAAGTGGGTAAAAGACGTTCACAAACACAGACACACACATACACACACTTGGGGGTGATTATGTGGTGCCATCTGCTAGGCTGGAGCACAGCGTTGTGTGGCTAATCAGGCCTGGCACATTGATGGATGAGCACACACAGCCTGCCAACAAACACACACACGCTCTGCAACTTGTTATGCCGTTGATGTGCACACACACACACACACACACACACACACACACGAACGCACGGAGAATGAGGTGCAAAGGCCTGTCTTCATCACCCCCTCCTCTTCAGCTCCTCTCCAAACTTTCTGTTCCCTTCCTTCCAGCACCGCTCCATCCTCTCAGCCTCCGCCTCGGCCCCTCTTGTCTTTTGCTCCCAACACCGATTCTTGCTGGTGACAAATCTGGTGACAAATGTTTACAGTGAAGCAAATCTCCCAGATAGCGAGCTGTGTTCCCAGTGTCACGAGATCATATCTGACTCTAGCTGCCGGCTGCCTGGAGTGATTCATTTCTCTTTTCCGGAGGAAATGCTCGCAGCGATCTGCGATGCTGAACATCTGTAATTTGTGTCCAGAGAGAGAGACGGAGGGAGAGAGAGAGAAAGAGAGAGAGGACGGTTGATTTGATGACAGTAGCAGAACGCTGATGTGCAGAAGGAAGTGTGTCAGATTCTCCATCTGAGAGTTGAAACATCAAAAACATAATTACCACATAACTGGGCGCTGTAAAATTTCAATACCTTGCAAAAGTATTCCACCCGCCACCCCTGGAAAACATCTGTCACATTACCGCCACAAACTATAGTGTAGCTTGTCGGGGGGTGATGTGTTGGAGGGGGGGGGGGCAACACAAGCTAGCGCATGACTATAAAGTGGACGTTTTCTGCAGTTTTTACAAGTAAAAATATGCATTTTATTCAACACCCTTTACTCTGATGCACCTAAATAACATTTAGTTTACAGAATCAATTTTCTTGGTTGTTGTTTACTACGACCTGTTTAATTGGAATATATCATATTTTGTATCAAGTTCAAATTTACTGGATTTTTTCCAACTATGCAACAAAGCAACAAAGGGAAAAAGTGGATTCCCTTTGCAGTTTTTATTTTACATATTTGCAGTTTTTTCTTTATCATGTAGAGTTACCACCTAACTGCACTTTAAGCTAGCTAAAAACATCAGTATGGTTTATCTGCTGTCTGGAAATATGGAGAGAACAAAATGGGTATATTTTAGTTAGAAATGGGAAAATGAAGCGTTTCATTTGTATTTCCTAACACAGTTGTGTCATTATGCCTTCTTGTCAAATCCATCCATCTATTTGTGGTATTCATGGCTTCATTATTTTTTTAGATTGGCTGCTGTGGAAAGCTCTGCTTTAAACTCAGAAAACTTTTATATTCATGTTTTAACTATGATAAAAAGCAGTACAAACTCTGGAAATTGCCCCACGTAATTAATTCACTTTGCTAAATTAAATACAAGATAATTAACTGTGAAATTGTCACAAGCCAACAGACCTTCGCTCAGCTAATAACTCTGGAAAAGAGATACTTTTTAAGTCGTTTTTTTCTTTCTCTCTCCATTTTCCAGGGTTCTACTGAGAGTCCGGATGTTGTATTATCTGCGACAGGAAGTCATCGGTGACCAGGCTGAGCGCATTCTGGAAGGAGCAGACTCCAGGTCGGTGAACTCCTCATGTCGGCTTTCTCTCACTTCACACAAGAGTTGAGCATAACTTGAAGTTCCAGTTTTGAAACCGTAAATAACCTGAAAGGTGTTATTATAATATTATAACTGTCCTGTGCACCATGTCGTTCCTCACCCTGTGTGCGGAACGACAACCTGATGTTACCTGACGGAGAAAAAGACATCATGCTGCTGCTGCAGAGGAATTTTCCTAGAATTCAAAAGGGAGTTTAAAAGCTAATGGAGAGACTCTGTAGCTCACATGCATCATGTCATGAGTGGATATTTTTAAGAACAAGTAATGAATTATTACTAAAGTGTATTTCAGTGTGTGCTACTGGCCTCTTTGGCAGAAGGCTTCCTATTCTGATGACACAAAATACACTATCTGGGAAAAAATAAGCTTTTTATCACCATTTGACCTATTTAGAAGGGGTTTTTTTTGTTTTGGTCCAATATGGCAGCGAGCGCTGCAGTGCAGCGGTCCAGATGTAAACGTTAGAGGAGCTGCTTCCTTCACCTCCTCCTGACGACCCCCACCCCCTGCCTTATCCATCTTTTCCTCACTTTACATTTTCCTTGCCATCTGTCCATTTCTTTCTTCCAGCAGTGCTCTTTAGTCTCATCTCCCATCCCCCGTTTGCCCCGCCACCCAGATGTGAATGCATTTATAATGGGGAGCATGTGCACTCAAAGTTGTTCCTCTCCCACCTCCTTTTTTTTCCCTTCTTCTTCACCCCTCTCCCTTCCTCCAATGGCTACTGTGACAGACCCGAATGTGTGTGCGTTTGTCAGCGCGTGCCAGACAAGAGCATACGGGATGCCATCGTGCCAACATATGCCAGGGGGATTTAGCATGCCAGTCTTGGCGCGCTCACGTTTGGTGTGTGTTTTGCCAAGGCCAGGCATGCTGCTGTTTGCAGAGATAAGGGACCGTTTCCCCCGGTTTCTTCTCTCCTCCTGTCACCCTCAGTCTTTCTGCTCCTATTGTGTTTCGTACCCTTTCTCTCCAGAAATGGCTGGATATACAATTCACTTCGCACAATGGAGGATATTTGTGCAATTATTCTATGTTTAGGCATCAAAAAAAAAAAAAAAAAGTTTAATTGCGTGTATGGTCAAAACCAGATGCTCTTGATTGGACTCATAGAGCAGTGGCTCTTATAATGAGCACCACTTTGGAAAAGAAAAAGACATTTTCCACCATCTTGTGTGGCGTTTTAAAGCTATCAATGAAATTTGGCCTTTTTCAAATGTTTTAAGGGATAACAAAATAAACTCTGCATGGTTGCTTGAATGTATTTTTAAAATGCGTTTCCTTCATTTTCTCAGAATTTGAAATTTCCTATTTTGAAGTTGGATATGATGTAACAAAATTTGTAGCGATAGCTGCAGTGAGTAAGACAATTAGACAATTTTTGTTTAATTTTTTATATTATTTGATGCAATTTCTAAACCAAAGTTGAGTTTCGAAGTGACTGGAAGAACATTAGTATTTCCCTTTTTAGAGTTAAATTTTAGCTTTATGTTGCAGTCGTGTTTACACTAGAAGGAAATGCAATGTGAGGGGCTTAAACTTCTTCAAAATAGACATTTTATGACAATTGAGAACTTTATAAATCTGTTCAAAATTGATTCAGTACAAGATTTGATAGCAGCGTCTGATTCCTGGTTTTTGTAAAGCTTCAACCTGCCATCTCAGTAGCTTTATCCATTTTTGTAAACCCATTTTGCAAACATGTAATATCAGTAGTAAACTAACAAATTGCTTTTTTTAAATAAATCACCTTACATCCTTGGTATTCCAGTGTATATGGACCATTTTTTGTGAACTAATGCCTGTACTTTTAAAAAATTTTGTGAGCTTTTATGTGTTACTCCCATAAAAGTGCATTGTTTTTACATGTTTCCTTTTCTGGATGAATATGTTAAACCGATTTCATACTGAAGGACCCACTAATAGCTCAGGCTGATAATAATATGCTGTCGTCTCTGTTCCTCAGCGTGTTGGATATCTGGATCCCTCAGCCGTTCCACGCTGAGGTCCCAGCTGACTGGTGGGACACGGAGGCTGACAAGTCCCTGCTCATCGGCGTCTTCAAACACGGTAACAGACAGGCACGCACACACACACACACACACACACACACACACACAACTGCACGCTTGGATAATGTCAACACCTTCACACACACTCAGACACTCCAGTGGCTTCCAGCAGCGTAAGCATCACGCAAGCAGCTACACACACCGGGCGAGCGCTCATACCACCCGCTTGTCCTGCCACCAGTTGATTGGTGTTGCCATGGGGACGGCGGTACGCAGCTGGCAGGCTCTGAGTGCAGTTGGGAGGGTGATTGATGGCTGTTTTCACCACTGGCTGCACAAAACACACACAGTTACAGGTGTTGACTTATAAACAAAGTTTACCTCAGCATTTCACTACCAAATTCTCTATCCTGCAGGTTTTTATTATTTTAAATATCTGAAAACGTTGCATTAAAAGTATTACCGACCAATGGGTGTGGACCTGGTTAATGCGTTCAGAGTTGATTTGCTTTATACAGAGGCCCTCATTCATATTAATTTGGAATAATTGTCATAATTTTTCCATCATTGCCGCCTTCTATGATTCAATTAGGACACATACACACGCACAAGCACACACAGCGCAACACAAAAGGCCTCACCCGT
The DNA here is from genome assembly GCA_903067075.1 of Micropoecilia bifurca. NCBI lineage: Eukaryota > Metazoa > Chordata > Actinopteri > Cyprinodontiformes > Poeciliidae > Micropoecilia > Micropoecilia bifurca. Next base: position 14,709 of record CAEGAF010144934.1, read on the forward strand.
AGTTAATCATAATCCTTATTCACCAGGGAGGCCCTTCAGGGGGACTAACACACGCATACTCACCCAGCTTTGTGCGCAGACACCAAACAACGCTCTGCACACACATACAGAAGAGTGATGGCCTATAAAGGCCCCGATGATTAACGTTTGGCTGCGGGCGCGGAGCTGCGAGAGTGAGACGGAGCGACGGTTAGGAGCGCTGCCTTACATCTTCCTAATGGAAATTTGATGGAGAGAGAGAGAAGGAGAGAGAGCGAAAGAGATGAATGAAAGGTTAAAGAGATGGCGTGGCTGTTTTCCTGAGCTCCTCCTCCTGTCCTCTCCCTCCTTCTTTTTCCTCCTTCACATTTTGCTCTCATTCCTTCCGCTTCTTTTTTTTCCATCCCCTCTCTCTCTCTCCTTCTCTCTCCCTCTCCTGTACTTCCTGATGCGTCTCAGTAGGATCTGCACGTTCCAATCTTTTCTGCCTGAACGCTCCTAACGGACAAACACGCAGAGTTTATCACACTCAGTAGCTCACTTTCACAGGACTCCATAACACACACACACACACACACACACACGCGTGCGCACACACACTTTACTCCTCTTCCTGCTCATTCCCTCTCTCCCTCCCTCTCCTCTCTCTGACACAAATAAGCACCTGCAGGCTCACTTGGATCGGTGCGCGCACATCCAGGCCAGAGGCGAGTGTGTGCACACGCGCTTGCACGCAGGCTGTGTATTGTCAGCAGCTGGCTCCTGGGGTCTGCCCTTCTGCTGCTGTTTTTGTCTGTTCCTTCATTTAATATGGATGCTGTGTGTGCATGCGTTTGCCTGCACAGCTCTCCGTCTGTTGAACACTTAAGCTAGAAAGCACAACTTATTTCCACCCTTCCTCCTGAGAGTTTGCCTTCAGCCTTGGTTAAAATGAATATTTTTAGTTCCTCTGAAGTGAACCACAGCTTCTCCCACACCTTCAGACCTGTGTTCCTGGCATTCGTATATATATCATCCCCCCCTTTTTTTTCCCCCCCATCTCTTCAGGCTATGAGAAGTACAACTCCATGCGTGCCGACCCTGCCCTGTGCTTCTTGGAGCGAGTGGGCATGCCAGACGCCAAAGCGATCGCCGCTGAACAGAGGGGCTCTGACATGATGGCAGATGGCATTGAGGGGTAAGACAGCTGACCAAAAGGCAGCCCTGCTCTCACCAAAGCTTATTTAGTGCTTCTTTTTGTGAGTTTTGTTACTTTTTTTTCTTTTTTGCATAGTCTGAACATGACACTTTGTATTGTACTAGCATCTGATGTTTTCTCTTCTGTAGTAAAAAATGAATTAGGGGTGGGCATTTATCATAGATTATCATTTATCGTGATAAATTTTTAAGATTTATTGTTGGAACAATAAATTCCAGTTATTGTTTGGATGAATGAAAGGTATTGTAGTGTTTTTTTCATTGTTTGTTCAATGCAAGCGTCAATAAATGTGAAAATGTGATTAAATGCAGTTTCTGTGAACAGGTCACACTTTTTTATGTGACTGGTGTTCTAAAGAAGTATCTTATAAAACTGTTTTTCCCATGGCTGTATCTTACAGTTTAAAAAGAAGTAATGAATAGTTATCATTATCTCAATAACGCCACAAAATATTGCTACAATATTTAAAGTTTACATCGTCCACCCCTAACATTAGTGATATCTTGTCATTAGATAGACTTCTTGTTTAAATTTTAAGTTAATTTCTTTACGTCTTTAGTGAGGATGAGGATCCAGAGTATAAACCGATACGTATGCCATTCAAAGATGACCTGGACGATTTCACCAACTCTCCCCTGGATGACAAAGATGATGCAGTTGAAGGCGAGACTGAAGGTAATTTATACCAGTGGAAATCATGATGAGAAAACAATAATATTGGCCAATAAACTGCAAAAGTTTGATACAATTTTAAGGATTTGCTTCATGTGTTCCGACTCATCTCTTTTAAAGGGGCGGTTTAGGATTTTTGAAGTTAGGTTCTTGTAAAAGGTGACAAGTAGCCAATATCTTAACTGCAGTAGACGACAGTTTTGACATCTTAAATTCATATTAGTTGGTCCCAGAGGCTGACGCTGCCATCTTGTCTAAAAACGTGTTCCTATAAAAGGCAATAAGTGTGACTGTCGCATGTCTATGTAATTGTTTTATGAGTTTGCCTGGTTTATATATAATTCACTGAGAATATTAAATAAAAAGGGTAATGTGCTTCAAACAGAAATGGCACTGAAATCAGCACCAATCCTAAAACAGTTCCTGACTTGAGGGATTTAATAGACTAGCCAACAGACTATGCATCCAAATAAGATGAATTCATTCTAAATGAAAACTTTTAAGGTTTTTCTGTGAGTAAGAAATTATTAATAAATAGAACCAAATATTAAAATTTAAAAAAAAAACATTAATTTGTAATAAATTACCTCAGGATACTAAACAACTGGCAGAAGAACAATTCTGCATTTCCCACAAAACACATCATTAAACCTGCAAATGTTAGTTGTTTTTTTAACAGCTCACAAATGTCACTTTATGTGTCCCATATGTCCCAGTTTGTTACAGTTACTGGACTAAGCTGTCCAAACAGAAGCCAGATCCATCAAACCTGGAACAAAATACGAGCCGACATAAAATATTGGCGTTTTATTAGCTGCTTGTATCCTGCAGATGCATAACAGGGGATTTTATGAAAACAGTTTAAATACATCAAGTTTTATTCCTTCCCTCGCAGTCAAATCAGGTGAGAACGGCCAAAACGTGCCGTCTGTGGGCGGGGCTTCTGGCTCCAGCGAGCGACTGTATTGGCCAGCGGCCTCGGCCCTGACGGCCAGGCTTCGCCGCCTGATCACGGCCTACCAGCGCTCCAACCGCAGAGAGCAGCTCCGTCAGGAGGCACTCAACAGACCCGACGGTCGCCGCCGACGACGCAGGGAGTTCCTGCCTTCCATCCCCATGGTTCCTGAAACGGGAGGTGCCACCACGTACATCCAGGACGGCACGGGGGTGTTCATGACAGAAGGAAGCCCATATTTGGCTAAAGGAAGCGCTTATTTTGCCAAAGGTGGTCAGTTTCTGCCAGAGACTTCGCCAGTGATGACGGCCAATTCCCTGATGTCTGATGGATCCCTGTACTATAGAGAGAGGAGACAAAGGTACTGTTGTGTTCAACGGATACACCGCACAGAGTTTTAAGATGAACCTGATCTTATTAACACCTTATGGGTATTTGTTTTTATCTTTTTTTCAGATGGACGCGTCGTGAGGAGGCCGACTTCTACCGCGTTGTGTCCACCTTTGGAGTCGTGTTTGATACGCAGCGTCAAAAGTTTGACTGGGCCCAGTTCAGAGCGTTTGCTCGGCTGGACAAGAAAACAGATGAGAGCTTGGAGAAATATTACTACTCGTTCATTGCCATGTGCAAACGGGTCTGCAGGATGCAGGTCAAGACCGAGACAGGTAAAAGGAACAAGCTGTGATAGTTTTACTCATCATAATGCAAGGTTTCCCACCAGGCTTTACTTGTGACCCCACCAGGCTCAGAATTGCTTATTTACTTAAGTTTTTTTTATTATTATTTGCATTTTGTAAGACTTTACACTTGGTGCTCAAATATTAATCTTCCAATCTTTTAATAACACATAATTATCAGTAATATTTTAAATTTTCTGTCAACTTTAAACATTTTTTTAACCCAAAATGCCAGCGGGTTGCTGGATGAATGACTGCCGAGCACCCCAACCACCAGGCTTAGCAAGGTTTCTGGGGGAAACCTTCATGACACAAAACACAGAAGAGGTTTACTCTTTTCTCACACTAACTGAAAGGTTGGGTTTATCTGAAACATCTGTATCATGCAGTTGTGTTAGACCCGTTTGCTTTCATATCCTTAAAAAAATGTAAAGCTATTTTAGGCCTTCAGTAGTAGCAAAAAGAGTCGACTTGTGTGTAAATGGAAAACGGCACATGGCACAAAACTTCCTACCCACCTCAACATAATCATCCACTTACCATAGCAAGTTGTATTCATTTCTGGCTTTTATGGAAGAGTAACAAAAAGAAATCCACTAAAGTCCTGTTAAAGACGGCACAAGGAGAAAGAATTGAAAACATTAACCTCTTTGGTCAACATGCCGAATGCCTGGTCCTGCCTTTCTCGTCACCATGAACACACGATGCTCAGGGTGAAATACTGTTGGCAGCGTTGTGCTGTCAGGATGCTTTTCTTCTGCAGAGGCAGGGAAGCAGGTCACAGTTATTAGGAAGATGGATGAAGTTAAGACCAGGGAAATCCTGGAGGAAAACCTGTTAGAGGCTGCTAACGACTTGAGCTTCAGCAGAACGACACTCGATGTACAGCAACAGAAGCGTTTTGATTAAAAGAAAAAATGTATGTTGAAATGATCAAAGTCTAGATCTAAACTTTAATGAAAATCCATGGCAGGACTTTTATATTGTTGTTCAAGCTCTCCACTCAATCTGACTGAACTTGAGGTGGTTTATTAGTGGTGGGACTTTATTTAGTAGTTAATTGCAAGTTCTGTAATTATGTGCAATTAATTGCTTATATTTATATTTATTACTTTAAATCTGTTATTGAATGAGTATTTCAGAAATCATTGATCATTTGGGCAGCTTTAAAAAAAACGTTGGAGGTGTGGACTGTGGATCAGATTTACAGTTGTATCAGAAACTAGCAAATACAAAGGTTCCCCCTGGAAAAAAAATAAATACTTGTGACAAAGAAATACAATTTTTTAATGTGTTAAAATCTACGTAATAATCAAAATTAACACATTAAAGTCCCAGCCCTAGTTTTCATGCACAATAATGGGCAGGAAGCATTAATCTAAAGATGTAAAAGTTTAAAGACTAAATTTGATTTTGCAAAGTATTAACTCAGGGTAGCTGATTATAAATTGCCTTTGAAATTTCAGATATATTTGTAAAATACATTGAAATCATTGCATCATTCTCCTTATGATTTATAATTAAGCTCATCTTTGTTCCAAAACGCTGCCATTTGTGTTTGAGACAAACCGTGAAAAGGAAAAGGGAATAATTTTTGCAAGACATTACATTTTTGTCTCTCTTAAGATCAGCTTGTGATTTTTAATTTTTTTTGTCCCTCAGAACTCCCAGACCCGACCCTGATCATTGACCCGATTACCGAGGAGCGCGCCTCTCGCACCCTGTACCGCATCGAGCTGCTGCGCCGCATCCGAGAGCAGGTCCTCCCTCACCCGCTGCTGTCCGACCGCCTCAAGCTCTGCCAGCCGTCTCCGGACCTGCCCGAGTGGTGGGAGTGCGGACGCCACGACCGTGACCTGCTCCTGGGGGCTTCGAAGCACGGAGTCAGCCGTACGGATTATCACATCCTCAATGACCCCACCTTGGGCTTCCTGGAAGCCCACCAGCGCTTCACCACTCAGCGAGGTGCCGGCGGCACCGGCTCTCTCGGAGAACTCGGCAGAGTCGGGATGGGGATCGCAGAAGCGGCCTCTGCGCCCCTTCTCACGGCCGCAGAGCTGGAGAGTGCCGCTGCCGCTGCCAAAATGGCCGTGGACGCAGCTAAAGAGGAGGAAGAAGGGAAGGCTGTAAAGATGGAAGAAGAGAAAATGGAAGCGGAGGTAAAAATGGAAACGGAGGAGGAAGATTCCAGCAACATTCCATGTATGATGACTGAACCCCTTGAGCAAAAGGGAAACCAGGACGATGCTGATGATGGGAAAGAGGAGGCAGCCGCTTCACCCATGAAGGTCAAAGCTGAAGACGTTTTGCCAAAAGTTGAGAAAGACGACGAAGCAAAACCAGAAAGTCAGACGACAAATGACCAAGATCACAACATGACAGAAGAGAAGAGCAGCGCAAGCCCTGAATATCACCTTAGCAACGAGAAAGACGTTGGTGCTGAGCTCCCAGAATCCTCTGCTGAAGCACAACTTGGCCCCAAGACTGTAGAGGAGGAAGACGGAGAGGAGAAGGAGACTTCTGAGTGTCTTAAATCTCCAAAGTCTGCAGAAACTGAGAAAAGCCCAGAGGAAGAGGAGGAGGAGGAGAGGCTGGATGAAGATGACAAATCTGAGAAGTCCTCTCAGGCTGAAGGTACTTGGACATCTTTTATTTGCTTTTATTTTGCTGCTTTTCTTTCCCCCCGCCGCCCCATCTCTCTTCTGACCCCAACACCAGCTACCGGCCTATTTCTGGTGTTTCCCCTTGTGACTCGTCAGTGTCTTAATGAGCATCAGCTCCAAGAAAAGAGAATAAAATGAGTTTGGATCCCTTGATAACAATTTAAAAGATCTTTTTTTAAATGAAGTCTTCGGAATGTGACTTCCTTTCTCTCCTTGCAGCGAGCGCAGGGCAGAAGAACTTCGATGAGGAGAGCATCGCTTCTCTGAGCGCGTCGGTTCGGGACGAGACCCGAGACGAGTTCTGTCCCGAAGACCTGCAGGAAACGTCTGTGCTGCACACACAGCAAGACCGCGCCTACGCCTTCTCTTTCTGGCCTAAGGTACGTCGACAACAAGAGCCGCCACAAAAGTATTGATTATTTGGCTGCCGTAGAACTCCAATGTTTCAGCGTTGGTCAACCGGCAGCCGCATTTGAGGCCCTCTGCAGGATTTTGGGCGACCTGCAAGCCTCTATAGGCGTTTGATACAGATTTTATGCCTTTTTTTATCTTTTATTGCAACATTTTTACAGATAAATAACTTCATCACATTAGCTGCAAAAATTATATTCTATATTTATTATCAATGTTTTTTAATACTATTTTTGGAGTAATGAGAACCACAATTATGGACCGGCTTCTTCTGAACAGCAAATCAAGCATCTGAAATGACAAAACTAAAGAAAAAAAGAAAAAAAAAACATGAATAAAACTTGTTCCAATAAAATCTGCTAGACTTTTTCTGTTTTCTACCAAAAAAAGACAATAATGTTCAGTTCAATAAAAATGTATTTTCTAAGCTTACGTATTGAGTAAATAAAATAAAAACGGAGCAAAAAAGGTTTTTTCTATATTTCATAGAAATATAACATTTTTGTGGTCATAAATGTTTCCAACATAAGGATTTTGGCCCTTATGGCAAAGAATTTGGACTCCTTCTTTCTAGTTGAATGATTTTTATCATTCAACTAGTTTACGTTTTAAATGGTGTCGACTCCCTGCAGTCAGAAACATCCTAACAAACAAACTTGCCTCTTCGTTCCGTCCAGGACCGCGTGATGATCAACAGGCTGGACAACATCTGCGAGGCCGTCCTGAAGGGCAAGTGGCCCGTCAACAGACGGCACGTCTTCGACTTCCCTGGCAACCTCTTGCCGGGTCACGGCTCCGCGGCAACCGCGGCCGCCGTAGCCATGGTGAGCGAGAGCCCGCTGCAGAGACGGAGCCTTTCCGAGCTGACGATGGCCGGCATCCACACGCCGTACAGCGGGAGCGAAGACAAGACGCTGTCTCCGCAGGTTCACGTGAGTGTTGATGCGAGAGACACCCCGAGTTTGGCAGGTTGCTTCTGTTGACCGCTAAACGTCGCAAGTGTTGTGTCCAGGACGACGCGCTGAGCCTGACGGTGCCTCGACAGAGGAGGAGGAGAAGGAAAAAGATCGAGATCGAGGCAGAGAGAGCGGCGAAGAGGCGGAACCTGATGGAGATGGTGGCTCAGCTGAGGGAAAGCCACGCCGCCGCAGAGTCTCAGAACCAGGCCATCGACCTCACTAAGGTGCTCACAGGAAGTCCTTGTTCAGTCTCCCCGCAAGCTGCTGGACGGTTTCATGGCGACTTACAGAAACTCTCCCATCAGGGCGTGCACCACCACCACAAGGCTTCTCCGTCATTGGCCGGCTTCCCCAGCGCCTTGATGACCAACCCTTCCCTTAAGGCCCAGATGGATCTGCTTCAGCAAGTCCCACCTTCGGGACACAGAGCCAACGGTTCATTGGACGCCGACCTGCCCATCACGAAGAGGAGGCGGGGCCGCAGGAAAAATGTGGAGGGCCTGGAGCTGCTGTTCATGGGCAACAAGAGAACAGCCGGGGTACGTTGAGGAGTTAAAGGGGATGAGTTATGCTCAACTCACTGCCTTCTGTCACTTCAGATACCAACAAAGATATCTGAAGTTTAGCATCTGATACAGAATTATTATTTTTTGTTTTTTAATCACAGATGCCAACCAGTAGCAGGACACGCCAATGGCTTCACAAGCTTGCTCAATGTAAAACAAATAAATAAGACAAAAGGTTGATTATAATGAAGTACAGCAAACCTTTTTGCAAATGGCTGAGAAAGTTCAACTAGGAATGTAATCTAAATATAATGTAAAATGAATAAGAGAGCATGATGTCATTTACAGCACAAAGCATAGAACTAGACTGAATAGATTTGCCCTTACTGGTCAGACACATTGCCACTGACACCTGATCTAGAGGTTTCTTCAATATCAAGGCTGATACATGTATCAATATCTGATTGGTGCATCTCTAGTCTCTGCTGCTTCTAAAAACTTTCCATGCACTCGTTTTACATTCTTTTTGGTTGTGCAGGAGGCGCTACTTCTGCCCAATAAGCCAGCAGCAGCTTATTTGGATTTAAAGTGACAAGACGCCCTAAAGCAGCTCATTCTGAAAGGAGCTCAAAATACCAGACTAAAATCTCATCATCCAAGTATGATTTGGTGCAAAAAAAGTAACTAAATTATTTTGCATATCCTATAGTACCATCCTAACCTGTTCAAGTAAGCATACTAGGTCACCTTGAAAGATGTTTTATGTGCTCAGGTTTCTCCAAGCTACGTTAAACTAATCCTTCGTCGTTTCCAGGATGATTCTGACGCGGCGAAGGTTCCAGGAGTGGAGGCGCCCCAGGAGGCGCCCCAGTCCCACAGACCGGTCAGCGTCCCCGAGCAGAGCCCCAACGCCCGCTCTCTGGCCTCGGGCAGCCTGGAGGAGGAGGAGACGCCCGTCTCCAGCAAAGACCTGGGAGAGTGGCTGAGACAGCATCCCACCTACACCATGGACATGACTGGATTCACACCAGTAAACGCTCATTTACTCATCGTTTTGCTGACGTCTCTTTGACTTTGCTGTGCTCCTCACCTCACCTCTCTGTTCTCGTTTTCTAGAAGAGCGAGGAGTTGCTGTTATCTCAGTTCTCCAAGCCCAAGCAGAAGCGCCATCGCTGTCGAAACCCCAACAAGATCGACATCAACACGCTGACCGGGGACGAGAGAGTCCCTGTGGTCAACAGACGGAACGGACGCAAGGTAAACGACCGTTTCGACGCACGTCGCCGAAATAACAGGAGAAAATACAACAATACGAAGAAGTCAAATTATGATTAATTTGTTACTTTTGGGGCCATTTATGTTTAGTTTTTGTATGTCATAAGTTCTATGAATTTAGTTTTTCAAGATGACGATCGGTTGATCACTTCTCCTTCCTGGTTTTTAGATGGGTGGGGCCATGGCTCCACCAATGAAGGAGCTCCCCAGGTGGTTATTGGAGAACCCGGAGTTCTCCATCGCTCCTGATTGGACAGACATCGTCAAGCAGTCGGTGAGTGTCTCCTCCGTATCGACTCTGCTGCGGTTTTCCTCAAGTCGCCTTCTGACCACAGACCTCCTCCTTCTCCTCTCAGGGTTTCCTCCCGGAAGCCATGTTTGACCGCCTTTTGACCGGCCCTGTTGTCAGAGAGGAAGGCGTCCGTCGTCGAGGGCGGCGACCCAAATCGGAGATAGTGAAGGCGGCCGCCGCCGCCCAGGCCGCGGCGGCAGCGCAGGCCGCGCAGGCGTCGCTGGCGTCAGCCGCTTCCTCCGCAGGTACAGCTCTGCTCCGGACGGAGTCGGATTTGACCTGGGCTCAGTTTAACGCCGCTTGTGTCCCGCAGGAGGAATCAACCCGCTGCTGCTCAGCAGCCTGTTCGGAGGGATGGACCTGTCGTCCCTCCAGAGCCTTCAGTCGCTCCAGTTGGCTGCTGGTCTGATGGCCTTCCCGCCGCCTGCTGACCCCAAACAGTCCGCTGCCAACGCCGCCGCCGCCTCCATGCTGCCACTCATGATTCCCGGCATGGGAGGGCTGCCCAACATGGCCGCCGCCATTCCCAACATGTTCAGCCTTGGAGGACTATTTGGAGGCAACCTGGCAGCCGCCGCCGCCGCCGCCTCCAATGCCAACGCCGCTTCCGGAAACACCAACGGGACGCCGGAGGGAGACGGAGGCAACGGGGAGGAGATGGCAAAGAGGGAGGAGGAGGCGAGAGACCATGGAGACGAGATGGGAGAGGATGACGACGACGAAGAGGAGGAGGCGGTGGAGGGAAAGGAGGAGGGAGCGAACAAGACCAAGAAGAGGAAGATGGAGGGAGAAGTTGCTTCAGAAAAAACGAAGAAACCCGTCAGCGACGCGTCCGGCGCCCCCAAGATGGTGGCCGCCGAGGCTCCAGCAGAGGTTTCCATCAACGGCGACACAGCCGCCCTGCTGGCCGCCGCCGGCATGTCGGCCAACTCCCTGGCGTTCAACCCTTTCCTGCTGTCCACCATGGCGCCCAGCCTCCTCTACCCCTCCATGTTCCTCCCGCCGGGCCTGGCCGGCCTCAGCCTGTCCGGCTTCCCCCTCGCCGAGCTGCAGAGCGCCATGGCCGGGGCGCTGGGCGACGGCGCCGCCGCCCCAAACCCGCCGAGAGACGGCGAGGGGGACAAGAGGGACGACGGGAAGGCTGCGGACGACGACGAGGACGACGAAGAGGAGGAGGGAGAGGAGACGGACTCGGCGGAGCAGAAAGAGGAAGGAGCGACGGGCAGAGGATTGACAGAGGAGGCGGCGGCGTCTCCCCAGAACGGAACGAGTGACTGAAGCGGGAAAACGTTGAGGAAAAAAAACAAACTGGCTGGCCTTGAACACTTCCTCCCTCTGTTGCACGTTTACACGCCTCCAACAGAAATATCCAAACTATTACAAACTTTTTGTTTTTCCTTTGACCTTTTTGTTGACGTTTTCTATTTCACGTTTTTGTCGTTTAACCAGGTGTATTTACTATGCGTCAGAGAGGACGAGATGTGTTTGTATTAAGTTAAATCTCTCTGATCGATAGTGTAGTCAGGGAAAAATCCTCAGCCGAGCTCGGCTCTCCTTCAAAGACTGTTTCCTTCTCTCCGGTCGGTGCGTCAATTCTGCACCCGCCTCTCGTTTGTTTAGGTTTTTCTTTTTCTTTTTCCACAAAATAGGACTTCACATGTTTCCAATAGTACTATTATTCTAATATTATCGCTGCTTTCAGCTCTCGAGTCATTTATGCCTCCCTCTCCTCTTGTCTGGACTGATATGTTGTTGCCGGCAGCGTCTCATCCAAACCAGGAGAAGAAGCTCCTGCTGCTTCTTCTGACGTCAGTTCTCAAAGAAAAACGAAAAAAAACAAAAAAAAAAACAGAAAAAGAAAGAAAAACAGCATTACAGCTCATCCTGCTGTCTGTCTGATAAAGCTGCTGCAAAATGAATCGATAGAGATGCTCTGTTTTAGAGCAGATGTTTTAAGTTCTCACATATCAGACCAGGTAGACTCTGATGAGGAAATCAAACCAGACTCTCTCCGTCTCTCCACCATCCAGGCGTATACTTGATGAAGAGCAGCACACACACGTTCAGGAGGCCACCACTACACACTAACCCCTCGTAGGTCATGTGACTGTTTCTCCTGTTGGTTTTTAGTTGGTTTCCCCCCCCCCTTTTTTTCCTCGTTTGGACCGTTTGTGTGCTGAATCGATACTGTTAAACCCAGTCCCACACTGAAAACCAGTCTGGAGTCTTTCCTACTGCCACATCCGATTGGTGTGTCTCTCTCCTTTTGGAGGCGGCTGCTTGTTTTTCTTTTCGTTTGGTTTCGTCTTTCCCGGGGTTGCCGGGCGGGCTGGGTCCTGCCGCCGGTCAGGCCTTCTGATTGGTCCGCTTCATGCTGCCAAAACCCAGCCACCACCACAACCAACCACCCCTGTTCAGAAAGGGGGTGGGGGGGGGGGGGGGGGGGGGGGGCGGCCTGTAATTAATTTGATCCGGCGGGCAAAAACCAAGGGCCCAACCTTTAAGGTGGGTTTGT
>CAEGAF010144942.1:0-11498 GCA_903067075.1 Micropoecilia bifurca
TGTTTAGTTTTCTTCTTGGAAAAGTTATTAAAAACATGTTTTTGTCTAAATTAAGGTGAATTCATGGTTCCTTTTTCCACATAATGTAACAGTAGTGTTTATGATAAAAAATAAATAAATAATAATTATGTGATCGGTATCGGGGATCGGAATCGGCGATCGGCCCTCAGGGGTGATTGGTATCGGGATCGGCAGGAAAAAACCTGATCGGCACATCCTTGCTGTAAATTATACATGAGTCATAAATCTCACAACACAGATATGAAATAATGTCAAGAAAAGGAAACATTCATTAGTCAAAAGCATCAAAATAACCAATCCTGAGTTACTGGATCAAAATTTTCTGAGAGCGGCTAGTTGAGTAACGCTGGCTCTGATTGGCTGGCTGAGTAACGCTGGCTCTGATTGGCTGGCTGAGTAACGCTGGCTCTGATTGGCTAGCTGGTTGTTTCTGACTGAGCTGAGTAATTCTGCATGGTATTTAGTGGTAGGAGGAGACAGGTTTCATTTCAGAGCTTATATTTTACATAAAGGTTTTTATGTAAAAGATTTTAAAGTACAGAAAAGTTTTATGTAAAACCTTTTCTATTTTTAGGTTAGGTGCTGCAGCTTTAAGCAGAGGTTCAGTGTGAGAGTCACTACCAGGTGGAGCAGAAGCGGCTCCGTCTGTCAAATATTACTACCTGTAGCATAGCGGCGGCCTAACAGAGAGATCAGAACCAGCATCTTACATTGCTAGCTGGCTGACTTTAATTATTTTTCGGGATATTTGTTTAGCTTTCTGACCGTCATGCTCTTCTGTGTGAGTGTTGGTAGCTGTGCGCTGCTTTACCTGCTCTCTGACCTTCTGGATGTCTTTTTTTCCCTGCAATGAGCCTCGATGTAACCAAAATCCATCAAGTGTTTGTTTTTTAAATGTCATGTTAAATCAGTTGCGTTGATGAATTATAATGAGCTTCAGGTATTGTTGCGACATAACATGCAAACTTCTCCATTCACTCTGGGCATTGAAGTTCCTCACCACATCGTTTAGGACTAGTTACTGCTTAGGACTAGTTACTGCTTAGGACTAGTTACTGCTTAGGACTAGTTACTGCTTAGGACTAGGTGCTGCTTAGGACTAGGTGCTGCTTAGGACTAGTTACTGCATGCCTGCAGTGTGAAGGAAAGAGCTGCACAGGCTGCAGAGTGAGACACAGGTGATCTGTTTGTGTGATTAGCAACAAGAGTCAGTGATCAGTGATCATACACTCACAGAAATCAGCTGATTATGATCGGTGGCCGATCGACTGGCACACTTATAGTTATATCTATCCATAAACCCTGATGAATAAAATCATAATGGAAAATACATAATACCGGCCCTTCAATTAATCACTTACAAGTCAATATTGCCTTGATTTGGCATTAATTTAAAAAAGACCCTAACCCTGAGATGGTATTAGGCCAAATATTATACAGTAATGAAGAGTAACGTAAGGACCAATTTATGCAGTTCATAAAGGAATAAAAGGTTGACTTGGGGTTTATTTACTCTTTAATTCCCATCTGAACTTATCGAACTCCTTACAATCCAGACAAACATGCAAAGAAAATGTCCAAGTAAGCATTTCTGTCACAGAGTCCCTGTCTGATACCACATTACCATTAATGTCATGAAATTAAATTATACATTAAATTTCATCACAATTACGTGATCTATATCAGTGTTTTTCAACCCTGGTCCTCAAGGCACACTACCCTGTTATAGCTCAAGACTTCAGTTGATGACTGATTAAGAAGCTTTTCTGAACTTCAATCCTCTGAATCAAGTGTGTTAAAACAGTAAAACATCTAAAACCTGCAGGGCAGTGTGACTGTGAACCAGGGCTGGTTATTATTGTTCTGGTTCCCAGTTTAACTCACCAATTATGTTCCAGAGGCTGCAGTGTCTCTCATCAGTTTTTCCTGACAGCAACAGATATTTTGTCCCAACCGGAGTTTCTGCAAGGCAGCAGTGAAATGTTGTTTTAACAGAGTTCTAGTAGTAAAACTATGATGTCCTCATAACAAATCACCTGAAAACACACATGGCTTGTTTCTCCAGATACAAATGGGTCAACCTGACTGTCCTAAAGCTCATATCAGAATCTGCCGTCAGGTCTGAATACACAGAGTATCCAGACCTGAAGGTGCTGCCCTAAACGTGGCTAGGCTAACACACTGTCTGAAACAGCAGCAACATGTAGGACCAGGGTCGGCCTGCAGTCATCAGGAGGGGATTCATCTAAACCAAACCGGACTGGCCTGGTCCCAGGCCTCCCAGGCCTCCCAGTCCTCGCTCTTCCAGCCTTGTTCTGTTGGGTCCTTCAGATGTTCATTCATGTTGAAGGGTTTGAGTACATAGTCGGATTGTCCATATCCAGCCTTTGTCCCGCCCCTTTTGGGTCCTACTTCCACCTTTACGCTGAATCCACATCCAGAAAATTCATTACAAGGTAAATTTCATAAATAATTTTGAAATAATTTTTTTGTGGGAGTTGAAAAATGTATATATTTATTAGTTCTTATTTTCTTTAGAGATTTTATGATTTTTAAACAAATGTTTCCTCTCAGTGTAGAGAAGAAAATTCCCATCAGTTATCAGGTTTTGTCTATAGTCCAAACTTCATAATCAGATTTCGGACAAACAGCTGAATTTGTGATCTTGTCTATGTTAGCAGGAGGAATTGAATGTTCGTACATTTGAATGTTTGTGACCAAATCAGAGCCAGTATCGGTACCGGGCCGCTGAAATGGACCGAACCGCTTCTAGTAAACATAAACAAACCGGATCGGTGCCGCCGAGGTTCGAAACGCGGATCCAGACTCTGGTTCCTCTGCTCCGCTGCTGCGTCCGGACGTGGTTCGACCCGCCGGGTCCACATCTCTGTTGAGTCCAGTCCGCCCAGGTTCTCCTCTAACGACTAGCAAGCAGAACCGAACCGAACCGAAGCGTCTCCCAGCGTAGAACTCATGCTGCTAATGCTAACAAGTTAGCTAACATTCTTCCGGGCGGAAATACAGGAAGTCCCGCCCTTCTTGATTTTTATTGGCTATTGGTAAAAAAAAAAATCATTAAGTAGCAATACCGCCACCTGTTGGTGAGTGTGGTGATTACCTATCTATCTATCTATCTATCTATCTATCTATCTATCTATCTATCTATCTATCTATCTATCTATCTATCTATCTATCAGGACTCTGGAGAACCTGGAGGAGATTCAGCTGGTGGATCCAGGTGTGTTGGATCAGGTCTAACAGCTGCAGGACTCTGGACCTCCAGGACCTGGACAGTCCAGCCCTGATCTAGACAGACAGACAGACATAAATCTGTACACATATATAAATATCAACATGCATACATTCACACACATATACCTATTATTCTATTAAACAATTTAGTTTTCTTTAAAGATTGAATAATTGTTTTTGTTTATGTTCTTTTTCAATGTATCTACTAAACTAAACATTTCCTTTTTTTAAACTCTCTCCTCACAGCTTCTCTCTCTACCATATATATTACATTTTAATTTATTTTTTCTATTGTTTCCTGTTTTTCAAACTAGTTACAGCTTTTGTATTTCAAAATGTGTATAATTAAGTCCTGCATGTCGAAATATTAATCTTATTATTTCTCTTTCCTCCTTTATAATTCTTCTATCTTTTGAATTGTATAAAACCATCTTCCTTTTCTTTCTTCATCTCATCTATTTGTTTTTGTTTGATCATGCTTTTTTCCTCAGATTTACTAGTTTTTACTGTAAAACATAGGAGTTTGAATTGCGATGGTATCAGCATATCTCTTTTCTTTAGCCCCAACATGTGTTGGTAGCCACACAAATGTTACTGATAATATATGTAATATAATGTATGTAATATAATGTATGCAATATTGCTAATAAAATGTCTGTCCTACCATCTGAATGGCTGTATTTTATACTTAATGATGCAGAGCTTGAGTCTGACCAAATTCATTTTTAATGGTTTTATGTCCTCTACCCATTGTATAGCTAATAATATTACCAACATTTCTCTTGTAGGCACTGATAATCTGCTTATTCGTATTCCTATATTTGAGTTAAATTCCAGTACCACAACTGCTATTCCTATTTTTTACGTTATTTTTGATGCATCTGTATAGATTTTAACATTTTCTTAATAACTCTTTAGATACAATTCAACTGATTATGAGGTAAGATTTTTTTTTCTTTCTCCACTAGTTACATATCTAGTCAAATCTAATAAAATCCAGGGACTATAACTGATATTGGTGTTAACATACCAACTTTATTTATAAAGCACTTTAAAACAACCACAGCTGATACAAAGTGCTGTACATTAAAAGACAACATAACAATAAAAAAATAAAATCTAAGAAAATAAAATCTCTTACAGTTTAAAAAAAAAACCATACTATTTAAAACTAGATTTCGCTGGAGTTGAAAGCCAAGTAAAATAGATGTGTTTTAAGACGAACTTTAAACGTGGTGTTGTTTTGCTGTATTTTATTCCTTTTAAATTATTTTCTTTCTAATTATATATCAAAAAATAATCTTTCCATCACAAAAAAGGCCCTTAAATAAATTGCAAACCCCCATGCAATGACATCCTAAAAGAAAATGTGACGAGTAAAACAGTAGGGTTTTGCTGTAATTTATTTTGATCCATAGGCAAACTGACAAACCAGTTCCTGAATCAATCACTGAATCAGTCACTGAATCAGTCATTGAATCAGTCACTGAATGAGTCACTGAATCAGTCACTGAATCAGTCATTGAATCAGTCAAGCGGTTTCAAACATCAAAAGTCTCAATGTAAATGCTTGTTCCATGTTTTATGTGCTGATTGTAGGTTGTTACCCGTAGTTCCCACTAGGGGCGCTGTGGTTTGGTTCAGTGCCTTCATTTAAACTGTAAAATAAGAGGAAGTGTCGCTAGCCTTCTGTCAGTCAGCACTTTGGGCTGAAAAATCCCACGGACAAGAGGAAGAGGAGGATATTCTTCATCTTAATGACTCTGGACTGTAGCGCACATTCTTCAGAACATGCTAAAGGCTAAAGGTTAAAGGCTAAAGGCTAAAGGTAGCACAGCACAGACTTTACCGCCATAAACTTTGCAGCCCTCGGGCAGCGGAGCGAGGTACATGTTTAGCGCTCTATACGTTCGTGAAGTTAGCGTTATTATTATTATTATTATTATTATTATGTATTCATGTTTTGTGTCAAAAGCACTTAAGCAAATGTTTTTTATTTTCGTTTAGATTTCACGGTGAATTCAGTGCATCTCAACGAACTTGGTTTGAAAGAAGTAAATACTCTCCGTTTCTTTTCTGATTCTGAGGTTCTGCTACATAAAATACTCCCGGATTTGTAGACTCAGTCCAAAGCCTCTTTATACCGTTTAGTAATTATTCTCAAAATAGTTCTTTCAAAATGACAAATATAATGTGGACAAAATAATAAGCAGGATGCACACATGGTGATGTAATATGCTTTAGGTCCAAAGATAATAACTTCCGTTTTGTTTCTGTTCAGCTAGAGAAAGTTTTGGCTCATCCACACATTGATCTGTTCTAAGCATCTATTCAGTGATTGGATGGGGTCAAAGGTCACCTGGTGACATCATAATGTAGAGCTGTGTATCATAGTTATGGTAGCTGATCTTATTTCCTGTTATAACCTGAGCCAGTGGGAGCAGATAGATATTGAAGAGAAGGGATCCTATATCTGACCTTTGACCTCTCTGATGAGAAGTTTCCAGTTGAAACAAATAAATTCATGTTCTTCATGTAAGATTCAAACCAGTTGAGCTCTGGACCGGAGAGTCTGACCCAACTCTCCAGTCGATTCAGTAAAATGACCTGATCAGCTCTGAGGTCCAACAGAACCAGAACCAGCACTGTGGTTCTCCCAGAATCTGTGTTTATATGGATGTCAATGAACACTCTTACAAGTGTTCAATGACCACTGAAATGCATCCTAAGAAGCAATTAGAAATAACGTCAGACAAACCAGTAGCAGCAATAGAAAGTGAGATCAAAAATCTCTATCCTACCATCAGCACAAATAGCCACGGCCCAGATGTTGGTGCATCAGCCCAATGAGCACAGAGCTCATCTGACCGAGATCCAACTGGACACAATGGACCTGACAGACACTCTTAGAGTGGCGGGCACAGCCGCTGCCTATATACACTAATGAGCCCGACAAGGCTGTGAAACAGAAGTGAAGGTGGGGAAACGGGACCTGGATATATTCAAGGGCCCCAAAACGGGTGGGAATTTACAGCCACTTTATGTAAACCATGTTTTCCAAGTAAAAACACCCGGTTACACATAGATGAAGACATAAGAAGGGACAGACAAGACTGTGCTTATTGAGGAAGCCAATAGCCGTCGAGGTTTGCACCAAGATGTTGCATATCTTCTATTATCCTATTGTTGAGAGCATCATCTCTTCCGCCATCATCTGCTGGGGCAGCAGCGTCAGAGCCAGGAACCTAAAAAGTTCAGTAGCCTGATAAAGAAGACTGGTTCTATTGTGGGGATAATTAAAATCAATCAGACAGCTGTGGCTGATCCAGAAAGCTGCTGCTGGTTCATCGCTTCAGTTCTAAAGTCCCTACAAGGGATGGTGGGATGAAGAGATGAGGGATGAAATGACAGTTCAGATAAGAGTTGGGAAACTCAGAGAGGATGCAGGTAGAGTGTAATGCAACCTGGCTCCTATGAGGGGAGGCAGAAATGACGTCACTAGAGATGCTGTAAGAGGAAGCAAACACTGAGAAGAAAGCGGAGATGTTTGGACCTCTGTGGTGCTGTTGTTTGTTGAGCCTATGAGGAGGAACCCTGAGATGTGGATATGTTGGTGTTGCTTGGATGAGAGACTCTGGAAGTTTGTGGTGATCCGGGAGGAGCCTGACAATCCGATGGAGGTCTATGAGCCGGCATTGGAATGACGTCAGCGGAGATGTTTGAGGGGGAAGCTGTTGATACTGGAGAAGTGAATGTTAAACGTCTTTGCTGGTTTCCTTTCTCCAGTCTCCCGGATTCCGAATTCAACACGCACAGCCGTCAAAAACACACAGAGAACAACAATTCACCATTCAACTTCAGACATATCTAGTTTTATGCAGACAATTAAATGCAAAACAGATCAGCATCACACCCAAATCATCAAGAAGTTAAACCACCCTACCCTAATGAGGGGCAGATGGATCAACAGAAACTAAACACAAAGAAAACCAAATTCTTACACAAAATAGGATGTCAGAAAAATGACAAATACCAGAAAGGCTCCCTAGCCTCTGGAGGGTATGAATTTCATCATTAAACATGAGTCTTTATGTCCAGGTCTTTTGCTGTGGTCAGTAACATCAGAGTTGCAGTTTGTTAAAACAACACTGAGCAGAAAGGTAATCTGGGAAAGATTTTATGTATAAATTGTAACACAATGCAGGAAGTGTACAAGCTAACTGCTAGCCACTGACTTCCTAACTGATCTTCGACATCAGTTAGCTGTAAGATTAACTTTAAATAGGCTCTTTATGCTACATGTTTAACTGCAGGTGTGATGGGTCTCTGCTTATACTTAATTCAGTGAAAAATCTTCCATCTGCTGTATATGATTGGCTGTCTTGAGAGGAAGCACTTTATTCTAGATGCACATGTACAGTACACCTTCACTCCTTGATGAAAAGGAAAGCTGTTAAAAACAGCACACACCTGACTTCAAAGCTGAATGGCAGATTAAAGGCTCCAGACTTTGATTAGAGATGAAAGTTCCTGTTTTCTACATTCGCTCAGCGTTTCTCTGCAGTTTGCCACAGGCTGAGTCTTTGCACAAAAGGTCAGAAATGGACACTGCAGCACCACCTCTCTGTGTTTATTGTTCATCACAAGAAGGCATTTAATTAGCGCAGCTAACTGAATGAAGTGAAATGTGAAAATGACTCCTGCAGAGTCTTAAAGCTGAGGTAGAGGTAGGAGCCTGAGGTCAGCAGGGCTGTTTGCCGATTCGATGTGAAGAAACTTTTACTGTTGGGTCAAACGAAGAGAAAGTGAAACATCAAATGCTGCTATTACTACATGTCTCACTTTTGAGACACAGGCTGTACAGTGTGTAGCGATTGTAAAAATCCCAGTGTCCAGGACATGAACGCTTAATACCTTATGAGGCCCCTAGCGGTCAATATAATTTAGCTGGAATAATATGAAAATGGGTCAGTTGTCATCAGTTCATGCGCTCAAGCATTTCACTAATTACTTTTTTCACATAAATACCTGGAAGTTTTGGAGATTAGAACATTGTTTATGTGATTCAAATAACAATCATTGTTGAAAACTGACCAAGGGTTATTTCAAATAATCACACAATAATCACACATTTGGAAAAGTTTTTTTTACCTGTGAAACCAAAGAGAAGGACAAATTTAAAATTAAGGTACAATTTTTTTAAAATCTTTATTTATTTTACAGGGACAATGTAAACAAGTACAGCAACGTCTGCAGCTGCTTATAGCTGAAACACTTTTTAGGCTGTTGGTCCTGCACTGTGGCACCTTCAGTCTCTTTCATACTCAGTGAACATTGGATGTTTATGGTCAGTCCATATGATTTTTGCTGTTTTCATCACTGCTTGTTCATGAGGATTTAGTCTCTCAAGCTGATTACTTTCATGCTTTCCAAGTTTGTCTCTGAGTTGGACAGGTCAGTTGCCAAATCAGGCTGTGATCCGCACCATAACACTGTGTACTCAGCCTAAGTGGTAAAATCAAATGTGTTCAACAATGTCCACTTGGTGGCAGTAAAGGTCTGTTAGACAACTTTAGATTCACTACAGTTCAATCTGACAGTCAGCACTATGTGTATTTGTATGAAGTTGAATTCAGGATAATGAATGGACTAAATGCTGGATAAGCTTTTGAATAACATCATTTTCCATACACAGTAACATAATCTCACATGTAGAAAGTTTGTGTGATTTACCAAGATCTTCGTTTGAGTTTATGATTATGACCATATAATAAGTGACATAACAATTAACGTTCAATTAACTATATATGTAATATGTTTCCCAATGGTTTTGATGAAATCATGTGAATGTGCTTTAATTTTGATTAGGGAATAACATTGTAACATGATGGAAAGTTAAAAAAGTTGATTTTACATGGTACTGACGCTTTAACATTTCTTTTCAGCACGTCTGAAAGTCCATTCAAAGTTTTCATATCCAGCCAGACAAAGAACCACATCAGTGACGTGCAGTGAGGGGAGGCAGGTGAGGCAGGTGAGGCAGAGTCTCACCTGGACTTATCAGCCTCTCTATCTGCACTGGCTGCCATTCTATGGGAGCAGCTCCTCCTGTCTTTATGTTGCCAACTAAATGGTTAAAAAACATTTAGTGTATGAATTGATTTTCCATATCCTGGTAAAAAAAAAAAGTATACTTTAGTATACTACATTTTAACATACTTTAGTATACTTTTATCAATGTACTTCAACTGTATTATTTTGGATCAACTTATTTTGTACTTAGTATACTTTAGTAGTATTTGAATAGTATAAAATTACAATTAATAGTATACTTTAGTATACTATATGTACTTTTTTGGAACAACTTCAAGTATACTTAGTGTACTTAAAGTATACTTGAAGATACTTGAAAACTTTACTTAAAGTAGAGTTTTTAAATTTAATTTTTCAGAGCTTTATTATTATATTTTGATATTATTATTATATTTTGAGTGTTATTAATTATATAATAGTTATATAATTATGTCTCAAAATTATATTAAATATACTTCAAATATATTTTAAATATACTATTAATATAATAATGTATTTAAATTACACTTAATTTTTATTTTTGATTTTCTGCTATTGATAATAAACTACAATTTTAATTACTCTTAATTCATCTTTATTCCTGCATACCTATTTTGTAAATGACATGCATAACTACACTACAGTACTTACATTGTTTTAGGCAAAAATTACATGGAAAGATTAATTACACAAGATGCCCAAGGTAATTGAAATATTTTTTAATTACAGACATTTTAAAATTGTCCAATTTTACTCACAACTTTATGAACTTTACATAAATTATCAGTTTACACAACAAAAGTGAACACATGAACATGAAAATTTAAGTGTGACAATAAAACATCCATGAAAGTGACAACGACAGAACATTTTCCACAGAACTAACGTATTTGCCACTTCGGCACAGTGAGAAACGTTTAGGGGATAAAAACACTAGACTCAGAGCAAAACTCAGATGTCCCAGCTTTTACTAGCATGTAAACGCACCATCTACACACATCTGGGAGCTTCCCGAAGCTGAAATGAGTCTCAAAAATAGTTGTGCACTCGGAACCGGATCTGTGTGTAAATGCAGTTTTGTGTACCAGGTGATTTTTGGACTTTTTCAACATATATAAACTCAGGAGAATATTTATTTTATTTTTAAGGTTTACAAAGCCAGTATTACACACACTCAGATATTTTGAGACTATTTCAATATAATACTATATTAAAATATCTACACGTCCAAGTTTGATTGAGTTAACAGAATTATTGTATGGCGGCATGAAGAAGAAAAGTCTTTTTTCCCTCCATGCGTGAAATTTCCTTATGTAAACAATAACATGCAGGGGGTCTAAATTTGTAAATCTGGTTCTGATTAAGTCAGAGCCTCACCACACGTCACTGAACCACATGTATTCACTTCCTAACTATAACCTATTTGGTTGCAACCTCTCCCTTTTCTTCACTTTTCATGTATAGGAAGGTTGCATAATTTATTCTTCAAGGATGTTAAACAAGTTTTCAGTTTAAAATTCCAGCAGATGAGAGCAGCATTTGAAAAGAATCAAGCCTCCTTTAAAACTGTGTGTGAGGCCGATCACCAGCACGCTGTGCCTGATTTGCAGCTCTTCAGCTGTGAAGCTGCAGCACAGCATGCTGCTTTTGCGCCAACCAGCAACATTAAAACTCTTCCCCTCCACAGCCTCAAATCAAATCCTTTCAAATCCAGGAGATGAAGTGGAATCAAAACTCCAGGGTGTGATGTCAACCTAGCGTGAGTCTGCACTTCCTGTCTGAGCTGAGCCACCTCTAGCAAAGCAGGGCTGGCATCTTGACAGGAGCAGTTTGCTCATTTAATGGTCTGACCAGTGGAATTGGGATGATTGGGCAGATCATGTTTAATGGGACCTTCTGTTGACAAGGGAGGAGGATTGCTACACCTTTAGGTTTACAGTTGTTTCTAATGTCATCTTTATATATATATATATATATATATATATATATATATAGTACAGAGGCTCATCCTGGCTGCACAGGAACAGGCCCTAAACACCAGATCAATAGAGGCTCAGATCTACCATACCAGACTAAACCCAAGGTGTAGGTTGTGCAAGGAGGCCCCTGAGACAGTCCAGCACATAACAGCAGGGTGAAGATGCTGGCAGGGA
>CAEGAF010144961.1:0-16480 GCA_903067075.1 Micropoecilia bifurca
GTGTGTGTGTGTGTGTGTGTGTGTGTGTGTGTGTGTGTGTGTGTGTGTGTGTGTGTGTGTGTGTGTGTGTGTGTTTAGAGAAGAGATCCCTCGGCTCTAAACACGGACTCCGGACAGATAAAATGCTGTTTCATAGCTGCTGTGTTGAATTTAAAGCTGGTCCCAACGACCGTTTAAAGTGTGAAAAAGAGAACAAAGTTGTTACTGAACAGTGGAAGGAGCTGCGCTGGGTGTGAACAGATGGATGTGTGTAGTAACGAGTTCATTTTGGGGAGGCGGAGTGGGATTTCTTTGATTGTGAGATAGAAACAGTTTTTCTCAATTTACCTCATCAAGCGAGGCAAAAAACACAAGAAAAAAAAACTTTGTAACATTTAATCCACAATGCACATTAATAACTGCAGATTTCCGTTGGATATTTCATCTATCATCACATCACCATTACTCTGGTGGATTAGATCGTTCACCGCCACAGCAGCCAGTTTCACACATCAGTATCCAACCGCGGGTCTGTGACTCCGATGATTCGTGGAACGATTTCAAAAAGGAAACACCTCACAAAAAACTACTCACAATCTCTCCTGAAATTAGAATTAGCAGCTGACATGCAACCAATATGGTTATATAGTAAAATATTAGTCATGTAATGGAAAAATATGGCTCTTATGCAAGACTTTCACATTTATTACAAACGGAAGGGAAACCACAGGAAGTCAAGACGTTAGCGGAGCAACAAGGAGAACTGGGGAAAAACCCATCTGGCTCTTTGTGCAGAATTCTTCAACGGTGTATTAGAGTCACTTGAACACAGAAAAATAAGATGATTCAAATTCTGGCTCAAAAACTCAAATTTTGGACTTTGTGAACTCAGAAATTTACGAGTTTTTTTTCTAAAAATATTTTTAAGCAAATTTTTTGAAAACTTTTCAGATAAATCTCAGCATTTCTCTGATTTTTCTTGCAAATTTTAAACTTTTCAAACGTAGAAATTTCAACGTATTTTTCTAGATAATTCTTTTTCTTTTCTTTCTACCATTGCCCTATACACAGTCATAGAATTCTGACTTTAATCTCAGAAATATTCATTTTTCCCCACAGATTTCTGACTCTCTTCTAAGATTCAGCATTGTTTAATTATATCTGCATCATCAGCCAAATCTAGTACCAATACATTTAGAACAGGCTGTCATTGTGGATAAAGTGAAGGTTTAGAAATCCTAATAACAAGGAAGACAGTTATGTGATTCTTATTATATGCTAACAAGATAATTATCATACACCTAAGAATGTTTGATTATTTATTTGGATTTTGACATGGATTAACCCAGAACTAGTCAGAATTCTGAGTTTGAAGTCAGAGTTGACGCTGTTAGATTAATGAATTAGAAAGGAAATGCCTAATTGGAAAATGTATTAAGAACTGAAATGTTTTACAGTGAGATTTGATGGCATCATGGTAACACATCTGTTTAGCTCACCGTTCACCACGTTGCCACATGAAACCCCATTAATGGGCTTCCCTCTTTTCACAGGATTCAGTTGTCGGGGGTCAGAGAAACAACTTCATACAGAGTGAGACCTCCATGGTAGATATTCACTCCTTCAAGAGTAAATTGCTGTGCACAGTGTCGGCCCAAATGTGCAGTATCACACCATAAATCACAGCAACTCCTGAGTGATCAATCACCACGCTATTATGGCTCACAGTATGTAATGGTGTGTAATGACACAATGGC
The DNA here is from genome assembly GCA_903067075.1 of Micropoecilia bifurca. Taxonomy (NCBI): domain Eukaryota; kingdom Metazoa; phylum Chordata; class Actinopteri; order Cyprinodontiformes; family Poeciliidae; genus Micropoecilia; species Micropoecilia bifurca. Next base: position 1,737 of record CAEGAF010144961.1, read on the forward strand.
TGCTGCAGGGCTGATGGCGGATGCTGACTATGCACACTGAGATAATATAAGTTGTGCTGAAAGCAGGTGGAGCAGAGCTGTAGGGGTAAATGCACTTAGGGTGGAGCCCGTAAAGCGGAGACAAGGCTTCCTAATGGGATCTAATTCAAATTCAATTCAGAAAAACTTTATCGATCCCAGAGCAAGGTTGTTATAGTTAACAAAATAACTAAACTACAATTTAATTAACTGAACTACAAAAGAATGGTAGGTAATGGGTAGAAACTATAATTAACTGGAGCTATATCACATAGCTAACTAAAACATACTGATATTCTAGATAATTCATATCATTTTTGTTTTGTCTGGCGACCTGTCCAGGGTGACCTCGCCTCTCGCCCAGAACGTTAGCTGGAGATAGACACCAATAACCCTCCTGACCCCATTAAGGGACAAGGGTGTAAAAAAAATGGATGAATGGATTTTTGTTTTGCTCCCAAACGTTTTTCAGTCGACACGACTATTTAATGGGTTGTTAAGATGCAGTAAGGGGATTTTCAGAACAGTCTTTAAACGCATCATGAGCATTCTCATGTCCCGGTTACACCCGAACATTTTATTGACTGAGGGAAACCAGATGTGGACGGAGCTTCACTGTCTGCATTATGTTCAACAATTTACTGTTAATTTAATCAGAAGAGGAAGAATTAAAATCTCTTGACTCGTTTTATTTTCTCTTCTGCCCGGACTCATTGATGTCATCATTGTATCAGCTGAACCATAAAGACAAGACAAAATGTTTTTCCAAGTCCAAAACATAAACAACATTTATTAGACAAACAATTTATGAAACTGACAGAACTCAATAAAATCACAAACCAGCATCCAATTCAATATTTACCTCACTCCACAGACACACCACGACAAACGCTATGGGGAACCATTTCACCACCGCACCGTTCCCCGGAGACAGCATCACAGGTAACCCCAGAGCATCTGAAGTTAAGGTTCTGGGTCCTATGCTTTTAAAGGGAGGGTGTGTTTCCCTTCTCTGCTGTATTCAAATTAGGGGAGTGTCCTTAGCTAAGTTAATTTAAATCTAGTTAACTATGTTCCAGTAAAAAACTGTTTCTAAGATCAAAGAAGTGTTATTTTCTTTTGAATGAAGACAGATGTTTTTTATGACCCTGTCCAGAGAGGAAGCTCTACTCTGTTGGCAGGACCAGATTGTTTTACACCAGCTGTTAAATCTTATCAAAGTGCTCAAAAGGTTAAACTCACACAGAGAAACTAGCTGTGTTCTAAATTAGAGAACTACACTTTAAGTTATTTTAATTCAACTTAGTGTGATATGTTTCAATAGAACTATCCTACATAAGAGATTACGCTAATTGAACCATGGATATAACTTGAAGTGAATTTCCTTATTTGAAACACCATTAATTTGATCTAATATTGAACAGAAAGTTAAGTTGAGTTTTAGGTTTTTACAACTTGCTTATTTTACATTTATTTTCTTAGCATTACCCAGAACCAAAAATCTGCAGTTTTCTTCCAAACTAAACTCTAAACATGATGAAAAGTTGGTTATTTGCAAACCTGAAAACGGTTTGTCAAAAAATAAAAAAGTTTTCTGCTTTACCAGATTTATTTACTGCAGTTGGAATCCTAAAATTGTGTTTCAACATACATGTTGAACTGATGGTAACACAAACACACTCAAAAGAAAAAAAAAAACAGAAGGCTTTTGAAACAATCCTCAAACATTCCTGACAGATTCTGCGAGGCCCATTTATCTCAGCAGCGATGCGCTGACAAGAGTGGAGAGAGAAGCTGATGCAGAGCGAACTGACAACGAGGTGTTCAAAATCAACTGAAAAACCGACCTATGTTTGATTTAACCCAGGCGCACATCCGCACCGACACATCCGAGATGCGACGTACACGTGTTTCTGGTAACACGACACAAGAGAACAAAACACATCCTCCCACCAGGCAGGGAGACGTCAGTGCAGAAGAACCATTTACAAAAAGAGAGGAAGCCTAATTTGGAGACTCTTCAGCACTGAGACGTGCAAACAAGGAAACAGATGAGCAAATACTATCGACAAGATTATAAACAGATAAACGATGACTGTGGCTCAGTCAGATTTTAAGAGCAAACATATTTTATAGCCAGTAAGTCTGAATCTTGTTTTTTTTTCAGACATCTGAACTCCAAATGTGAAATTGACAGGAAACGCCTGACAGATGTCGCCTGGAATTATGCAAAATGGTGAAAAGCTGCTGCATCGTTTTTATCCCGCAACTAACACCTTATTGTATGGAGAGCCCACAAATCCACAACAATATGGCCTTCACAGAAGGAGCAAAAAAAAAAGCTGTGAAGACATGGCTCTGGTAGTCAGCAAGAGAAAAATTTTTTTAAGGTAGTTTTGTTTTTCTTTTTAGAACCACAGAGAGACGTGACATTTGGAAAAGCAGACATCAGTTTGTTATTTGGTAAAATAATATTATGAATGGTAAGTTTAGTTAGCATTCATTCATTCATTCACAGTTTTCCTGTTACAGTAAGATGCTTCTCCAGCATTAGTACATTAAACAGCATACACGAGGATGATTGACAGTGCTAAGCCCCTCCTCCTGGCTCTGGTCAGAGTGGTGCGTTTCTTCAGTCGGCAATAGCAGCTCAGCGAGGAGGTGCAGGACATCCGTCTTTTCACTGATTATCTGTCTCACATTAAACAGTCATGACATGGTAACAGTTTTATCAAATATATAAAATTAAAAAGTATTTTTTTAAAACTAATGTACTGACCCTCTCCATTCCACCTCCACCGTTTTAGAGAGATTTTTTCATAAACGGCTAAAAGGGAGCAACAGTTATTAACCGATTACATGCAAACACAATGCCTACCAAAAAATACTGTTAATACTAATTTGTTCAAATGTGTTGCTATGAGTATGACATGTCAAATAAACAGAGACCCTCCAGTCCTGCTGCTTTGGCTGCTCCACTCAGCAGCCTCTGATTTTATTGATGCATCTCATGTTGCATGGAGACATTAAAGGACCAGCAGGCCTTCAAATGCATCCAAATGGTGCTGAATGAGCCCCTCTAATATGATCGCATTAGGACTGCGTTCAACAGATCAGAGCAGCTTGGCCTGGCAAAGAAACAGCAACAGTGCAAAATGATGTTGGTCAAATGTTTTGTCTGAATAAAACTTGAATCATGACACTTGCCAATGTCGCTCACACATTTTTGTTGTTGTTTTTTTTTATGGTATAGAAAAATGTTTTTTCTGCTCCTTTATACTTTTATTCATGTTTTACTTTTTAGCACCTATTGTTTTGAAGTATATGGTATCTAATCATGCAAAAACAGCACTTCTAATTAATAATTATCTAATAGCTATTCTTTTACTCAAGAGGACACTTAAGATTAAAACATTAAACATTATGTTTAATATCGTCTTTTTTGGTTTCTTTTATTTGATTTATATTTTTTTGTAAGTTTCATAGGTTCCCAACTTGAATCTGATTGAGAATCTTTAAAGGAAGTCAAACATTAGAGAACATTTTGGAAACATCCAAAAAGTTAGTAGGAAATTTTAAGAAGATTTTGATTGCTGTATAGTAGAGGTGAGCTGATCGATCGGTCACCAATCATAATCGGCCAATTTTTGTAAAAAAGTGCATGATCGGTGATCGCGATCATTGGCTCTTGTTGCTGATACTGATCACCTGCATCTCATTTCTCAGCCTGCCTGTGCAGCTGGTCTCGTCTTTCCTTCAATCTGTGCAAACGCACAGCAACAAATCCTAAGCGATGTGTAACTATAACGCACTGAGTGAATGAGGACGTTTGCGTGTTGCGGCGGAAAATTGAAGCAGGTCAAAATGCATCAACACAACGAAGCTNTGATGGAGTTTGGCTACATCGAGGCTCACTGCAGTAAAAAAGACATATGGAGGATCAGATAGCAGGTAAAGCAGCGCAGAGCTACAAACACTCACCCAGATTAGCATGACGGTCAGAAAGCTAAAGAAATAACCTGGAAAATTAAAGTTTTTGAGCTGCGATGTAAGACGCTGGTTCTGCTCTCCTGTTGAACTGCTGCTCCGCTACAGGTAGTAATATTTAATACTTAGTAATATTTGACATGGAGCCGCTTCTGCTCCACTTGGTAGTGACTCTCACACCGAACCTGTTTAAAGCTGCAGCATTTAACTTAAAAAATACATTTTACATACGTATTAAAACTTTCGCTGTCCTAACATGAGACAATCCCTAAAAAAAATAATCAATCGATTTTAATCCCTGCACTGCATAATTACTCCGCTCAGTCAGATCAGCCAATCGGAACAAGCCGTAATCAGCTAGCCGCTATGCTAACAGGAAGTTTTCATTCAGTAACTCAGGATTGTTTATTGAACCTGTATTTGCCTTTGAATGTTAAGTTTTATACTTGAATTTTTTTGGCAATGTTGAGAGGTTTTATTTTGGCTCTTTGCATTATTTAGCCTCTTCAGAACCTTCATATGTTATCAGTCTGTTAAAGATAGTATTATTGATAGCAGTACAATTTGAATAATGCCAGTTTTGTTTAGTTTTCTTCTTGGAAAAAGTTATTAAAAACAAATTTTTGTCTAAATTAAGGTGAATTCAGGGTTCCTTTTTCCATATAATGTAACCAGTAGTGTTTATGGTAAAAAAATAATAATGATGTGATCGGTATTGGTGATCGGCCCTCCCATGGGTGATCGGTATCGGCAGGAAAAAACCTGATCGGCACATCTCTACTGTATAGATAATCCCTTTTTCCCCCACTGGTTATCAAGAAAGGTAAACATAATATTTGATTTGTTTGCTATATTAAAATGTACATAAAAGAAGCTAAGTTATAATTTTAAAACTTGATACAAATTTTGTTTATTAACTTATGAGAATCCTATCTCATTTCCAGTCAGACACAAACTTCTTGGTTGAATGAAAACAATTTGAAATCTAAAAAATATATATATTTTGGGGCTTATGAATATGTAGGAGTGCTTTTCGTTCTGAAGAGACGGGAAGGCATGGCGTACTTTATGCTCCAGATAAGCTGGAGAAACTTCAAGTCACATCACTTCATTCTCTGGGTGGAATTTTAGCACTTTTAAAACCATCGTTTTAAAACCTCTGCATACCTTGATTCTGGTAACCGGTCCCTGCCAAGAAATTACAGCTTGAATGCAGCTAGATGTAAAAGTAGCCAGAAATGTGATGAAAAAAATGTACCCAAGTAAATCTGTGATTCAGCACTGTGCGACATCCTACTGGTTCACGGTGCAGCATGACCCACAAATAAACTGACAACAAAATTATGCCGAGGCTTGTTCCACCGGAATCTGAGACGCTGGAAAAAGATTCAGCATGGAAAAAAAAGTGCCCTATATACAAATTCAGCACATATTGTGCCTGTGATGATAAAAATCTTTTATTTTTCTTATCTCGCTCACATCCTCCTCTTATCCTTTCTCTCCTTCCTGTTACTTTATGCTCTGGTTTCTTGGATTTTCTTACCAGGATGTAATAATGCATAAATCACAAGATGCTAACTCTGACCTGCTGCCTTTGCACATACGCAATCTTTTTTTTTTTCTTTTTTTAAATGTAAGGTTTTAACTGTAAATAATGTAATACAAGCCAAGAAGATGTGAATTAAAACTTTCTGTGTCTTGATTAAAATTTCTGTTTTAAGGTGAATACATTTTGTGAAGCTTAGAAAAAGCTTGATAAAAAAGCTGGGTCACCGAGACAGAGACACACATCAAGACAAAATCAGGCACAACTCTCCCTGGAGATGTTTTGAATTATTACAGATTCTGAAAGTGGGAACTCTTAAGTTTTCTTATGACTTAGAAATATAATACAGTGTGCAAGATATGGCTATTTGAAAATTGACACTCAACAAGATCAGGCAGAAAACAACAAAGTTTCTAAATAACTTTAGGTGTTAGGGTATAGAGGCAGTTAGTCAGCTCGGTGCGGCTGGACTGACATGGCACATTACAGCAGGGCCAGGCAGGCACAGATCTGCGTGCCGGCAGCATGCTACGTATCATAATCATGTTCTAAAAGCAATAGAAATTCTGAAATGTTCCCCATCAGAAATTAGAACGTTTTTCATGCAGACATTGATGCCTCCGGTCATATAAGTAGCTCTGATGCATTTCCTTTTCAGCGGAACCTGTGTGGTTGATGTTATCATCTATGAAGGATGAACACCTGCCTGTTGGCTTTAACACTGAAAAAACACATCATACCAATTATTTTTGGCCCACTTTCTAGTGCAAATATCTTATTACTTAAAAGAAGACACAACTAACTTACAAGCAACGTCTCAGCAAGAAATAGGAGCTTGTTCAAAGTAAATAATTCTTTAATATTGATGAAAAACTTCTAGTTCAACTGGCAGATTAGTTCACTTATAACATTTGAAAATATCTTTTTGTAACTGAAGTAATCTGCCAGTGAAACTATAAAATTTTTAAGGAATATACTTTAAACAAGCTCCTATGTCTTGTTGAAAAGGTGTTTAAAAAAATTACTATTTTCTCTGAAATTGATGGTTTTTACTTTTTTTCCCATTTCTGCTCTGGTGATTTGTCCTTCTGTCTGTGTTCGGTCAGTGCAGTCACACCCCTGAACTCATAGCTACACTCAAGTTACCTCAGTTTGATTACAGAAGATTTGAACGCGCCTAGTTATTGGCATGATGAGTTTGCTTCGGGATTCAAGTCACGCAGCAAACAGCTAACCGTACGCAGCAGTAGAGACGACCTAAAAGAACTGCCCACTATTCACCAGAATCCCTGACCGGACGTCCTGCTTGCCCTCATGGTAAATCAGGTAGCAAACACCCAATCATTACAGCTTAAGCAGACATGCACGGCGTGATGCATCCACTCACAGAGTCTGACTTCTCCTAGTGCTGATTTAGCAGCACATACCATCTGTCTGGAATGATTAACCTTTCCATCAATCACTGCTCTCGCCGTTCTCCACACACACATCTCCAGAGCCGACTCTCTCCTCTCACATGCACTAAGCGGGAACCTCCGCACAGTAAATCAGACATAAAATTAGAAAGGACGGTTTTATCCTCACAGGGTTTGTGAAACAAGATCAGGATATTTTCCAAGAACCTGCGGATGAACCTTTTTATGAGACGCGTCCTGCAGCATTAATGCGGAGTAATTGGATTTTACTCTAAGGTTCTGATTCATCAAAGTGTCTTGGAAGCAAACCAGCGATGGCCTGTTCATATCAGTCGTTTGTTTTATTCATCCTAGGAAGGCGTATTGCAGATACGGCACTGGGAATGTTTTGGTCAGATTTATTCATTTGAATATCTACCCACATATGGTCCACCAGGCTCCTGCTTTCAGCTTCACATCAGCCCTCAGATTTATTATCTGATTTAGCTTTCAGTAACGATTAAGTCATTGTAGTGGAAGACTTTAACGTTCATGTTGACGTTCTGGACCGGTCCCTGTCCCTGGTTTTGATGCAGATACTTCATGGCTGAACTCTGATGATCTGGTCCACAGGACTCTTTATCACATCCACATGTGCTGGAAGTCACAGTTTACTTTGCTTTTTTCCCTGACCGCCATTGCTGTTCCCTGCTATTTTTTGCTGTGGTGGCTCCGCTGTGGGACCGTACCACAAGGAATAACCTGACTGTAAAACATTACTGAGCCTTGGGCGAACTTCACCCTTCAGCAGGTTCTGTGGTGGTTCTCTCACTGGGAATCCTTCCTCACTGAAGGTTCTGCTGAGTAAATTCACGTCTCTCTGGATTTCACACTGTGGTGGGACTGTGCTTTCAAATCCATCAACCTGATAATACTTCTTTTTTTATGATTAAAGTAGATGTGGGAATATGTAATATTTATTTCAGGTTATGTAACAATTCAAAGAAATCCACCCACTCATCCAGTCTCCTTTGGTGAGCGCCGCGGTTTTCCTCTTTGATTCAGGCTCAGATTAATAAAAGCTCCTGAAGGTCTTTCTGTGCATACCATATGTTTACTGTTTGTGCACTTTCTGCTGACACACCACAACCACAGAGGAATACTAATGTTTTAATGTGTGTGTTAGACGGGGGAGGGTGTGTGTGTGTGTGTGTGTGTGTGTGTGTGTGTGTGTGTGTGTGTGTGTGTGTGTGTGTGTGTGTGTGTGTGTCAGAGAAAGAGAGAGAATGTCCTGTTATGTCATTGAAACTCTGTGCCCTGCAGGGGATTTTCAGCTGTGATTTCACAAAACAAAATAAAGCCACACTAGTAGAGCAGCGAGAAACATGATCCGATATCTGAACCAATCAAAGTGTGATTGTGAAGACTGCTGCCAGAATTGATTTAATCTTAGAGATTAGGGATGTTTGATCACACCGTTAGAAGAAATCCTCAGCAGGATTGTGAATAAAATCCACAAACATTTTACCAGCTAGATGACAAAACAAACAACAAAAACAAAGAGTTAGAGCGTTAGAGAAGAACTGGAGCCAAATGGGACCAGATCAGTTTTAATGTTTGATGTCTTGTTTGTGGTAAAAACATTTACGTTTTTATCCAGCTCAACATAGAGTAGCAGATAGATTCCTCCAGATGATGCAGCTGAGATTTAAAGGCCCAGATTCTTCTATTCAGATGGTTCAGATGTCTAAAAGGAGATCTGAGTTGTTACATCTAATGATGTACTCAATGTTGGGACATGTGATGACTCCTGATGCTTCCTTTGTAATTGAAGGTGTATTGATAGACTGGGAGAAGCTGACAGGCTGATGCCTCTCCGTTAAGTCAAATATCATCAGAAAATGGAGAATTGCAATATAAAAAGTGAAACAAGCTTTCCAAGCTTTCGCCTCACTCAGCTCCTTCAGACTAGCCAGCAGCAATTAGCAAACACCTGGTGGATCTGAGCATCTGCTGAGTTCATTATAGGAGCTACTGCTCAGTGAAACGCTGGTAAAAACATTGTTAAAGGGTTAATAAAGGAGCCATGTTGCAATGACTTCATGACAGCAGAGCTTCAGAAAGAGCAAGACTTCCTTAAAGAGACAGAGGTCCAATTTCAAGGTGTTAATTTACAAAGTCAAATTTATTTTAAGTCATATTTGACATATACAGCATAGTTATAACTGCTGAAGTTAACATGGTTACTTGATTGTGCTATAAAATGACACTATGTGCCTGAAAAATACACAATACTGCCCTTAAGTCTGCTGGAATCAGTGTGGATCAACTGTAATCCCTGTAGGGTTGTTGTAAAACTCACTATGTTACGCAACTGGAGACGTACATTATAGGATAAAAACATAGTTTGCACCTTGTTGCCATCATTAAACTCAACGTAACCATCACAGATGCAAGGGGGGGGGGATGGATTTCCCTAAGTGCCTGATGCATATGACAGACGAAGATCTAATAAACAGACAACAATCAACATACACTTATTGCAGTCTTTCAAGTCTAATGAAGTTGTATATCTATGAATTATTGTGAGGTCCTTCTTTTTATCTGTTGCTTCTCATCCTGATGGTGCTTTGGTCATATTTTACAGTTGGCTGCAAGCATCCAGACAGGAAGGATCGAACAGCTTGTGGTGTCTGAGTGATGCTTCCTCAGCTGCTGCGAGGCGAGTGCATTGTGTGAGAGCCTGAGCGTTTGTCTCTGAGAGCCGGAGAGAGACAGAGAGAGAGAGATGAGAGAGGCGTTTTCCTCTGAGTTATGGTACTTAGCCTCTGTAATTTGTCGGGTAAAGTTCTGCAGTCAAACTCTTGCGAAAAGTTTTTAGACAGACCCATGACACGGTCTAGCTAGCAAAACACATAAGCTCCACTTTCTATCACTCAGAAATCCCTCTATTTATTTAGTTTTTTGCACTCATGTCCGTGGTTGGTGGACAAGTCGTGCATTTTACTGAATGTTTCAAAAACAGATTCCTGGATCAGAGCTGCTGCTTTGATATAATCTTTTCTTAATTTGGCAGGATTTTACAGGTATTGTTTTATGTAAAATGCTTCAGAAATTATGTGGAAAGAAACACAATTAGGTAATGTGGGTCACATAAAAGCTGGATTATGTAACTCTTATAATAAAAAATGTTTTACATATTTATTGTAATTGTCACTACGTCATGACATTATGAGACAGACAATCTGTTTTAAAAAATAAAGCTTTTCTGCCTTCTCCCAGTGCTAACTAGAAACAACCAATCAGATCCAGGAGGCGAGTCTTAGCACTTTCTGTTACGATGAAGCTAGCATAGCACATCATCACATGATCTCAATTCTTTATAGCAATCTGTGAATAGATTGTATACCAGTGGTTCTTAACCTGGGTTTGATCGAACCCCAGGCGTTCGGTGATTCTGTCTCAGGGGTTCGGCGGAGCCTCTGCCACTCAGGTAAAGACACACTTGTGTAAAGTCATGATGACGCCCCGCTTTGCCACCACTTGCTGCAGAGGATCATGCTGGATTGCTTAGCCAATCAGTGCTGCGGAGGAGAACTGATAAGAGAGGAGGTTCGGTGAATGCGCATATGAAACTGGTGGGTTTGGTACCTCAAAAAAGGTTAAGAACCACTGTTGTAGATTGTTTTTCTCAGCTATGAATTGACACATGAGTGACACAAAGTGTCCAGTACAAGATGTCCAACCTGCACCCAAAAAACTCAGTTATGAAAACCAAAATTATCACTACGTCACTACGTAAAATGTCACTACGTAAAATGTCACTACGTCATGACATTATGAGACAGACAATCTGTTTTAAAAAATTAAGCTTTTTTAATAAGAACATGTTAAAATGACCAGAACCCAATGTGGACTTTTAGCTTTTTTCTTTCAGGTTGAAAACAAATCTCTTTCTTTAAATGTTAACACAATTTAATACCTTGAGATTGGACTTCTGTCTCTTTAAAAAGCTCCTGCTCTTTGTGAATCTCCTCCTTCAGCACGTTATTGTGACAATGCTCCTCCATTAAGTCTGGTCCAGTTAAAACTCTACCAGAGGAATCCTTGTCAATGGGAGAAAGACAAGACTGAGCTGTGAGGAGTAATAAAAAAAAGAATGGAATTGTATAGGAAGGAGATGGTCTAGTTACTTAAGTTATTCAAGTAAAAATAAAAAGGTTTGTCGTAATAAAACTACTCCTCAAAATGTTTTTTTAAGTTACTACCAATATCTGGTTACACATAAAATTCCTAATTTAATTAATCGGCTTGATAGGAAGTCAGATAATTCAAACAAATCATGTTAATGAAATTTACAAAATGATCACTCAACACTGTATTCCTAAAAAAATGCTATTTCTAAATAAAACACAGAAAGCCAAAATATGTTAAAATCTAAACATTTTTGCTTCCCAATATTTGTTTACTGTTCAATTATAACTTTTTTTAATCAACGTATCTATTATATTGCATACACTGGAAAAACAAAATCTTACCAAGTATTTTTGGTCTAGTTCTGCAAAAATAGGAGCTTGTTTTAAGTAAATAAATCCTTAATATTCATGAAAAAGTACAAGTTCCCTTGGCAGATTATTTGACTTTTAACAACACAAAAATGTCTTGTTCTAAGAAAAATAATCTGCCAGTGGAACAAGTACTTCTCCAAATTTAAGAAATTAAGTTCAAACAAGCTCCCTATTCTTGTTGAAAAGTTCCTTCTAAGTTAGGTTAGAGTGCGCTAAGATATTTGCTCTAGGATCTAGACCCAAACTCTTAGTGCCTAGTGTTTTTGCAGTGCCATACTCCTGCGTATTAAATAAATTATTGCTCAAACTCAACATCCCAAATAATCATCCAAACCACAATGTACAACTAAAAGCACCAGAGGAAGCTGAATGAACCAGAACATGATGTTCCACCATGTCAGGAGGTGACTGGGGGACGCCTGTGCCACTGATTTCTGGGTCTTCTGCGTTCTTACACGTTTGCAGAGTTTCTCCACTGATCCATTCTGTCTGATATTATTCCACCGAGAGCCTCAGAAAAAAATTCGCCCACACATTAAAAAACATTTCCTTTGTATTCATCCTCACCGACTGTTCAGTCAGGAATGCGTCTTCTGGATTGTTCAGTCTTCCTCTCCTCTGGAAGGTTTGCCCTTCTTATCGGCTGTTCGTTATTCTAGTGGCGTTGCCAGGAGCGATCTGAGCAGAGGAGTGTGGGAGTCGGTTGGCTCCACAGAGCCTTGAAGCTTGATTTACAAATTTCACGCTCGCCTGGAAAGAAATATTGTGCATTATTCCATTTTAATTGCTAACAGTTAAACATTACTGGTCACTAGAAGCACTCCCCCAATCTATGAAAAATAAATCTTTATGGATACAAAGCTCCTCTGCAGATTTCATATAGACACCTCACTGAGGCCATGGGCAAATAATCATAAAGTCATAAAGATTTTCTGGACTAAAGCTAACAACAAAAACAGAAACAGAAAACACATTTTTTGTTAACTGAAATGAATAAAAACGGTAATTAATGGAGAAAAACTGTAAGTATCTGGAACTGTGGAACTGTAGTGTGCATTTGTAACCATAACTAAAACATTCTTAAATTATAGAAATAAATATCTTCCATTTTCACGTTTATTAAATAATTTTCACCACACAAGCAGCTTATGTCAACTGTCTGCAAATTACCCTGACAGCTGACATCATTTGCTCCTCATGATCTGCAACATGATGACAGCAAAGGTTGGGAGAAAACAAGTCAGTTTTTGTTTTTGTTCAACACTTTTTGAAACTGGAACCTTCTGCATCGACGTAAACAATTGATGTTTACATAGTCACAATATGATACGCAGAGCTTTTTGAATTTTGCCCCCAAAAATTAATTATGAAAAAACTAAAACTAAGCAATATTTAACTGATAATTAATAAAAAACTAACATACATTCTTAAAAACTCCTTAAAACTAACTACATTAGACAAGCAAAAAGTCACAAAGAAATATACCAGACTACAATGAAAAACTCAAAACTATTATATTTTGGGGTGAAATCAATTGCACCCACAGAAAGTCTGCTTCAAAACCATCTGAAGCACATTTTTAAAGTAAAAAGCAGATTCTCTGCTACTTCTGTTGCTGTACTTTCTAAACAGAACAATGACATTCAGAAATTGAACCAAGTTCATCAAAGCCATGAATATTAAGAGCTTGTTTAACAGAAAATCCGTCAACTGAAAAATGTGACTCATTCCAGCAGAAAGTTGACAAAGGAGAGGTTACATTCCTGAGGAGAAAAGGTTTTAGCTTTGAATGGGCTTCTGCGCAAGAACTGTTCACATTGTTCAACATGCCACACATGTAATAAAAATCAGCCTCTGCACATAGAATCAAAACACCAATGGCAACTAAGGCTGCATCACTAATGTGAGCAAAACTTTGTTGATATTCCAATAATATCAACTTTGCAAGTACCCTGTTCCCATTAAATAAGAAACCAAATTAAAGTCACACATGAAAATGTTTCATCATGCGATGAGTCATTAAAAACCAGGTCGCATCATCATCCTCCAGCTACTTCCTGTCGTCGACTTCGTAGTTTCTGCCAGTGGCAACATCTGGTTGTTGATCAAGTGACTTGTGTGACGCGACAAAAGTGATTCCATTACCTGTTTTGCAAAATAAACCAATTTCGAAACTGCGTGGTTTCTATTAAGCAAAATAATTTTTAAAATGTCAAATTCTATGGTCAATGGAAATGCAGCTAATCTTGAGCTAATTTTGAAAAACATTCGACTTTCTGAATCTGGGCAGCTCTGCAGCATTTTTGCACTTTCAGGATGCTGTTAAATGCATCTGGTGAAGAAAATTTAAATCATACTAAAGATCAGGGGTCAAAAAATGCCTGACAGTAGATATACAGTCTGGTTTGGAAGCAGCAGCTTTAAAACAAAACGAGTATTTGAGGCTGAAAGTGTGTCCTCAAACATCCTGTCAGGACAGAAACCGTCCATAAAGAGGAAGGCTTAACCTGCTCCTTTTCTGGATGGCAGTTTTTCTACCTCAACAGCTGTGTGTGTGTGTGTGTGTGTGTGTGTGTGTGTGTGTGTGTGTATCTCCTCTCGCTAAGGCGGGTGGAGCTACACCTTTTTTATAAACGGACGGTGTTTCTCGGTTCAGATCCATTAGCTTTGCATGTGTACAGTGTGGGAGCCTGACAAATCCTTTTACATCAGGGACAGTACGTGTGTGTGTGTGGTTTGTGTGTGTTCGTGTGTCTTAGCATTTCTCGCCTTAGAAGGCCCATTTTTTCAACAAATGCTACATTGTGAGGACCAAAGCCCAGACCCCATAACAGGAAGTGCTGTTTTTTGATCAGGTGTGACATGAGTTTAGATCAGGGATGGTTGGGGTTAAGGTAAGTGTCAGGGTTAGGCAGTAGAAATGAATGAAAAATGAATGAAGGGCTAAGCAAAGTCCCTGTGATGATAGAAAAACATATGTGTGTGTGTGTGTGTGTGTGTTTATGTGTGTGTACATTTGGATCACACATAGCTTTCAGACATGTTTATCTTCAACATTAGTGTGTGTCCGTGTGTGTATTTCAAAGTGTGAAATCCCATTATGTGTGCTAAAACCCTGTTTGGCCTAATGCTTGCACACACACACGCAGTTATTATACCTGTGTGTGTGTGTGTGTGTGTGTGTGTGTGTGTGTGTGTGTGTGTGTGTGTGTGTGTGTGTGTGTGTGTGTG